>VWZK01009176.1:0-61283 GCA_013396935.1 Baryphthengus martii | reverse complement strand
AAAAAAAAAAAAAAGAAAAAAGAAAAAAAGCTTTGGTTGAGTGAGTACCTCATCTTGAAGATACTTTTATAAATGTGATATTTATTGGTACACAGAAAGATTAAGAATTTGGACAGGAAGGACAGGAAGACAGACTGATATTCATTTTATTTCCTGTATGTACTATGTCATGTAAACTGTCAAATCTCAGACTTGTGTTGTGGTCCACATTGCTCACTTTGAGCCAATGATCTTTCATGAGAGAATGAGGATAAATCTCACTTGGAAGCACCCAATTATCTTTCTTACACATGAAGCTCACCAATGGATTTTAGAAAGCAGTTATTTGGCCAGCAAACCAGGAGTCCATGGCTTACCTTTGGATCCACTGGCCACTCAAGATATTCTCAAAACAGGATGAGTATCTGTTTTTTTGGGGTTTTTTTTTTTTGCTTTTTTTTTTTTTGTTGTTTTCTTGGGCCCTAACCAACAGAGGCATTTAGGATCCTGAGAGTGAACACGTCTAGATCTTTAATATGGGGTTAATCATCATTTGGCTTTTACTGAGTTTGCACAGACAATCAGGGACAGGAGATGGGCACAGGGTATTAGCTCTATGCTAAAACTTAACAAGTAAGGTAATTCTAACCTTAGAAGCTCATGAACTGTGCTGGCTGTGATGAACAGAAAGATATCTGAATGGATGGCTGGATGGCCAGACCTTTTCCCAGTTGTGCAGTTACTGCCAGTGAGGAACAACAGAGAGCAGGGAGAGCCTTGTGCAGCTGCACGAGCATTTGAAAATCCCAGTCCTCAAGTTTAAAGAGAGAAGGAAAAAAAAGATAATAATAATTACAGATAAAATGTAGTTTGTTCCAGTAGCACTGGTTTCCAAAATTAAAATAGGCTCCTTCTACTGCAGTAAAATCCCACCACAATAACAGCAATAAAATAATTCCCCAGGCTTTCTTTCTCCAAAGTGAATTTAATGATTCGAAAAGTGAGAGACTCAGAGCAGAGTCATGAGTCAAGCATGGTGTGGGCAGCTGCCCGAGAAACCACCCCCAACGCCCAGGCGGCTCACATCACCTTGGCTGGCCGCTAGCACACCCAGGGCAGCCTCCCACCTCACGTGGCTCCCATAGTCCTGCCTGATGCCCACCACACCTGGCTGGGCTTTCAGCAAGCCTGGGCAGGGCTGGCTGCTGCCCGCTGTCCCCAGCCCACTTGCTAATCATGATCAAGCACAAAATACACTTAGAGCACTGTATCGATGATTATAGCTGAGGGAAAGCAATTTGCCCCTCAGGAGGTGAATCCTCTGAGCTCCTTTGCACAGTAACCTCAACGAGCAGCTCCAGAAGCACAAGGTTACTTCACTACATTAATATGCAAGGCAGCACTGTGTATTTTGATGCTTAATATGCAGATCTAATTGCTTGCCCGCATTTTGATTACCTTCTCTTCCTGAAACTTGTTCTTGTGTGGCTAATCCTAGTGAACTTCAAAGCATGAATTCAATGGCTCTTTTTCTTTTTTCTGCAGTTTGTGTCTGAGACCAATGTCAAAATTCTTTGTAAGGAGTAGGACTAATTTTATAGTGATAGTTTAGGAAAAAAAAAAATATTCTTTAACAATCAGCTGTCATCTTTTTTTAACCTTGGGACCTATACTTTTGCTGAACTGGAAGGTTACACGGTCTGTCTGGCCACAATTAACACTTACACATTTAGCCTCCTGCCAGCAGCATCCTCAGTCCTGCCTACCTAATACTAGCTTCAAGAACAGCTCATATGTAATTCCTTTTAAGCAAAAGACTAGTCTTCATTTCTGAATGCAAACATGAAGAGATTTGACTACTTAACTGTCTCAAACTAACTGCTAAACTCCATCCACACAAATGCATTTTCCTGTAAGTACCCCCACTTTCCCCCCTCCCCCACTTTTTTTTGTTTTTTTTTGTTCTTTTTCCATTATCCACCTCCCCGGCAATAATGGGCAATAAATTTGTTTGCTTTTATTGGCACAGTGAATGTCTACTTTAAATGCCACCTTGTTTAAAGAGTGGGAAAAAAAAAAAAAAAAGGCAGAAAAATAGCCATAGAACAACCTAATCTGCCTTTCCAAATATAAAATAAAAGCTATCTTATTTTTAGGCTTTGCAGCAGCTCATGTGTCATTTTCATCATTTCTTTCTTTCTCGATGACTGAGAGGCAGTGAGAGGAGGCGAGAAAAAACTTTTTTTGTTCCCCCTAGGAAATACATATTGAGAGCTTCCCCTAACCTGCTTTCTTTCCACATTAAATCATTCATAGCCAAAGCTAAACTGGAACATCACTAATCCAATGTTTTCACTATTTTTCAATAAAATATGTATCGGTAATTAGACTAATATAATGCCATCAGCAACATGATACACGGAGGTTGTAATTTTTAATGTAAATTGTTACATTTGCAGCCCATGGCAGCAGACTACAGGCAGCAGGGCTCCTGAGATGGCTGAGAGCAGGCTGTGAAGCAGGACAACACGGTTAGAAATGAACTCTGCCTTTACCCTGACAGCGAAGGGAATGAAGTAGTGCAAGATCGATTTTGGGCGGTAGTGGGCCCGTTCCATATCTCGTGTTAAGTCGTGCAGGGCCTGACTCCATCTCCCTGAGATCAACAGAAAATGTCTCAATGACTCCAAGGACAGTAGAGCCCGCCATTAATTCTCTCAATTTTGTGGACTCTTCATGAACAAAAGGATTTCTCGCCCCCCTCTCCCTTCACCTTCTTTTTGTCCATACTCTCCAGCAGGCGTATACCAACACACGAGGAGCTTTGAGTGTCTCCTCTTGAGGCTCAATTTCTCCATAATGACAAATAATATCTTCTTTACAGCACTGCAGCATTTATGGCAGGTGTTGCCTCAGTGAACATAATTCATTTTGTATTGCTTTATATTTCTTCATATGTTAGCCAATGTATTACGATAGCAGAAACATCTAATTGGGTTGCACAATTAAAACTAAAACACTCTATGTCTTCAGTATTTGACTTTCTGCTTAAATTGACCAAAAAACCACAACTGAGTGCTTAGTTCATACTACCATGACTGCTTTATATCAAAAAGCCCTTTCAGTGTATAAATGCAATCTCCTAAATTTCTCTATACGTATCACTACCCCGGGAGAAGAAAGCACGCATATGTCCCATAAATGCTCTTGAAATGCATTCTTCTGTCTTCTCAGCTGCAGCAAAGAGAATTATTCAGGGAATCTGCTAGCTGATATCCATTATAGTGATGCTATTTGTCTTTTGGGACCTTTGGCTGTTGATTAGAAGTTCCAAGTGTAACAAGCAAGCACAGATGTAAACGGCACAACTGTGCTGTGCCAGCAGGTTTGTTATTGCCCTCCTGTAAGCCAGCTTGAGGTCTGGCACCATGTGCTGCAGTACAGTAGTGTCGTTGCTCTAGCCTGAGTGCCGTGTATAAAACTCAGTCTTCCTTCTTAGCCCTAGCATCAAACCTATTTGCTTACCTTGGTAGTTAACTTAGCTACTCACAGCCTAAACTATAACCCCATTGCCTGCTTCTGTGTTAGTCTTAATTCTCGAGACTCCAATCTGATCTGTCCCTGGGCTTCTTGCTAGAACCTTTGTCCCAGTTTACCATCAGCCCTACACGGCACTGGGTCCTTCTGCACCGGATGTAAACTACCTTCCTTCACAATCTTGCCCTTAAAAATAAAACTTTTACTGTTTCTATCAAAGACTGCTAATGTCTGTAGTTGAAGAGTTGGGATAAATTCTTATTCTTTAAGCATGCAGCTATCAATTAGCATTGGTGCTTAATCTGAATGTTTGAAAGTCTGATAGATCTATTAATAGCAAAAATTCAAGCATCTGATTTCTGGATACTCTGAAATTCAATTTCAATTCTAGCTGACCATCCTAGAGTTCTATTTTAAATCATCATGCATGTTTCTGCTAAACTGTGTTTCTTTATCCTGATGTTGTCAAGTTTGGTGCAGGTTTGTTCAATGGATGGTCCGGATAAAATAGGGAATGCGATCATACTTCCAGTTCTGCTGCAGACTGTGCTCATGACTCATGCAAGATCCAAAAAGACTGAGGAAAATGTCACTCAAAAAAAAAACAAGTGTCCGGTACTGGACACTTAGAAGACACCATTTTCATTCAAAAACTGCAGATTAACCTCCAAGAGTGTCAGCACTTTCAAGGGCAGCTTGGTATTCATTGGTATATCCTACAGCAGCTTGGTATTTTCCTACGTATTTTATGGGTCATACATTTAAAATCTCTCTGTTATGCTGCGTTGGTAGTTAAGTAGCACCATGACTTTGTCATATTTCTCAAAATTTCTTTCTGTTTTGCTACCCCTATACGTTGAAAGTTTATTCATGCCACCTTGCGTATGCTAACTACAATGAACTCTAACCCAGGTAGTCTGCACAGAGATTTAAGTGGATATAACTTACTTCCTCTGTAGTTACATAGTATGAATCTGATTTTAGGCCCTAATGGAAATTCTGAGAGGGTTCAGTGAAAATCATCCTCAAATGGATACACCTGATCATCTGATTTCTTTTATTCAAGAAAATGTATCTGAATAGTTACCCATGCTATGCAAAATGCTGACTCTTTTTTCTCTTTTGCATTTACACATTCATGGTCCCCAATGAAATATATTTTTTTTTAGAATTTGAAAGAGGCAGCATTCTTTTATTTGAGAAAAAGAAAATAGATGGATGGATAGATAGTGAGAACTAAATGACGTGCCAAATAATAATAGCGACCTGTCCCTTTAAGAGATATCAAATGTAATGTAACATTGTCTCTCAGTTGTTTTTTGCTTTAATATTCACTATTCATGTATTGGTTTATGAAAGTTTCCTCACAATTAGAAATTCCAGTTCTCATGCATAGGCACTTACTTAAAGCACACCATAATGTTAACGGCAAAAGGGCAGAGCAAACCGGTATCCTGTTTGTAGAACTATAAAACTTTCTATGATGTGCAGTATAATTCTCCTCATTCTGGTGAATATTTCGATATCCAGTTGTCCTGGTTTGAGTTAGAACAGAACTAATTCTGTTCCATGATTTTACTTTCCAGCTCAGACTTTTCTAAATCACTGTACCTTCTGAAGCTAAAGGCATACTTTTGCAGACCGTGTCTGCTTCTAGCGGTGATAACGCTTGATGTTTAGAGTTACTATCAAGGGTTGGTATGCAGATCAAGGTCACTGCTAAATCCTCTGCTAAGGAGTGCAGTAAGTAAGAGACCGTACCTGCGGGGTATAGCAGACAGCACAGGTGACCCTAAATCGACCAGTGAGGGATTCCGTCCCATATACATCATCTTCAGTACAAAGCTGAGGGATCATGAGGGTCGTCTCTTCTTCAATGGCTGGCATCCAAGGAGGACTCTGTCTGTTCTGCAGTCAATCCCAATCTGAGTTTTCCTGAACCCAGTTCCGGAATTCAGCTCCTGAATCCAGTTGCTATCTGCCACTGAGTCCAGTCTGGGACTTTCCCAGTGCCTGCTCCACAGCATCAGTGGTGATGGTGACATAATTGCCATCAAGGGAGGGGAGATGAGTTCAATATTGGGTTTGTATATATTCCATTTTATTATTATTATTTTCATAGAAGCTGTTTTAGTTTTGTCTTCTAATCTGTAAATCTCTCTCCCTTATTCCCTTTCTCTTCACCTTTGGGAAGGGAGAATGGTTAACCAAGAGCATCTGTCATTCATCTAGTGGCTGGACCATCTTCTGAACCTTGACACTGATATAGTTTGCATTTAAAAAAAAAAAAAAAAAAAAAAAAAAACCCCAACAAAACAACAAAAAACCCTCAAAACCACCCAAACTCAAATGAACTGAAAAAAAAAAACACCCACTTCACTGACAAGTGCATATATATATGGATCTTGTGTGTTCTATCATGTAAAAAGACAGAAGTTACATTCACCTTATCAGAGAAAACACTAAGTTTCTGAAGGCTAGAATACAGATTTACAAGAATATCTTCAAAAATACTACATTAAAACCAGAAGATGCTGAAAGTGAACAAATTCTTTTGTAAATTCCTATATTTATGCAACCCTGTGTGATCATATTCACTCCCTCATCGCAGACTGGATGTGTTCCTCTGTTGTGCACTGTTTTGGACAGAATGTCAAAGAAACAGATAAAGATAAATGGTGATAAAGATGCAGAAGCAAAGATGGAAAAATTATGAAAGATGATGTTTTTTCTATCCAAAATAAGGTCCTGACTTCTAAGGTTCTTATTTATATCCAAAATAAGGACCTGCTCTATACTCAATATAGAGTAAATTAGATTGATTCAGGTCCTGAAATGGATCTATGAGACTTTGATTTTATCTAGCTAACTAACTAACTAACTGCCATGTTAGTCTGAGGAAGCTGGAACAGGCTGTTTGCACGAATGAGAAGCTCCAAGTCAAATGAAGTGCATCAACTGCACATATTGCTCTATTTCTATAGCCAGTACCAGTATGTGGGGAAAAGTGCACACTGGACCCTCCAGAAAAGCAGAAACCCAGAAGAACCACAAGGTGTGTGGGACCAGAATCATCCACAAAAAGTGTTGAAGTGTGGAAAAAACTAACTCCACAATGGCAAGATCTTTGCAAACCTACAAACATGGCTGTACCAGGACTAAACCTAACTGCTTGTGAAAAGACTGTGAGTCCTTTGCTATAATTGTGAAAAATCTGAATTGCTTTTGCTATTTTGAATAAACTCTTTTTTTCTCTCGTCCATCCTGAAACTTTCCTATACTTTACTCTCCCCTATAAGCGTTAGCTCATTCCCCTGACCAAACACATGACCGTTTGGAGCACACCGAGAACTACAAGTTCAAAATCTGTACTTCTTGGGCAATACTGCACACCTTGGGAAACAATCTACAGATGTGAAAAATATGTCCAGGAGCACAGCTGTCTAAACAAACACACTAAATAGATTTTTTTTTTTTTCTTTTTGAACATAATTTAACATTCTTATATTTAGCCATTTTTCCAATAAATTATTTCTCTCTACCGTAATTAAATAACAATAATTTCAGGCTCAGAGGAACAGTGCAAAAGTCAGTCTCTGTAATAATTTTGCTGTAAGATATATGCAAAAAATAAAATGCCTTTATTTTAGATGGACTGCAAGAATACTGTATATAACTAGATCTTACGTGTGTTAAAACATAAAAAGAGAGAAGCCTGACATTATTTATTTAAAGACTCAAAGATAGATAGAATTCCAAACTTGTTCGAAGATAGAATTGTAAAATTTTATTATTTTTAAAGATAAAAGTCCATGATGTAATTAATTACTCAATAGTAAAGGAAGTCTTTTTAAACACTTTGTCTTTATCACAATCATAACAACAACAACAAAAAAGATTAACACAAAAGACAATACTCACCATAAAGTATGTATTTCTTCACCCTGGCCTTGCATTTCTGTCATGCTATTGACATTCTTTTGATATAGAAAGATGAAGAGTCAAAACAAGGTATTTTAAATATAGACTATTTTTTTACAGGTTCAAATAACATTTAGTTTGAAGTTATGCAAGAACTTTCAATAAGAGGGTTCAAAAGCAGATACTTGTCACAAAATACCCCAGAGGGCTACTATATTTTTCAAACATAGGCATCTTCAGGGCAGGAGGTCTTAATTTTTGCTTTCTCAGTTTCCTGACCTCTTGATTGAGAAAGCAATTTTTAGCCATCAGGATGTTTTTCATGTGAAAAAACATGAAAAACAGACTTATTATGAGAAAAATGAGGTTTAGGAAAACCAGGCAGAGATACCATATTTAAAACTAAATCAATATAAAGGATCTGTTCTTCTGATTCATTAGACATTCATATGCACAAGACTTAAATAATGATGTTTACCCCTGGAATACAATTTGAATTGAAAATTGAAAATGTAAACTTTTAATCAAGAGAATGGAACAAGAAAGGTTTATTAATAAACAGAGAGTAAAAAAAAAAAATAGAAGAAAGAATATATAGTATAGAAAAGTATAGAAAAGAATTTTCAATAGCAATTTTTCCTCAAGTTTGCTATAAAGAACTACTTAATTTTATCTCCAAAGAGCAGTAGTGTTTACCACTGATTGATTCCTGATATTAATTATAGCCAAATTTCTAAAGTTGTCTAAAAATATCAGTTCTATAACTTGATGTCAGCTAATTTAATTACATCCATAGAAACAGAGTTTTCTATTGATTTCTATTGCCTTTTGCATCTCCATTCGCATCCTCTTCCACCAGCAGTAGTAGATTCTTTGGTCCAGAATGAGTAAAGACTCTCTTTAAAAACTGTACAATTAATTCCTCAGCTATAAAGAGGAAAGTATACTCACAGCACAAATAACTCTGCTTTTTGTGTGTGTTTGTGATATTGGACATCACTTGCAATGCTTTTGACTCCAGATCCCTCCTACTTCGATCTCCTGGTGGGCACTGCCAAATAGACTTTGATCCCCTTGGTCCACAGTGACTGAAGCATGTAATTTATTGACCTAACCGGAGTGTATTGTATAACTAATTGTCAACGTTGTGTTACTTTTGTAGGACCAAGCTGGGATTTTGCATATGGTGAAACAGAAGCAAAATTTTACTAGCGTTAAATTAAATATGAGCTAGAAATACAGGTAAGGATTGTTAACAGGTAACTTATTTGACCTTTTTAATTATACTGTCTTTCTTCAGGCTAAAGGAAGCCCAATTCTATGAGGTATTAAAACATTTGATAGAAGTTTTGAAATTTCCATGAGGGTGAGACAATTTATCTTTTTTTGACTTGCGAAAATATTTATTTCTATTTTTAGAATGGCCTTATGTCCAGCATACTCTGTTTCACATATTGAAAAGCAATAGCAAAATTAGGGCACTGTTGTGCAGTATGTCTGGTGACAGGTTAGATTGACATTTTCT
This sequence comes from Baryphthengus martii, assembly GCA_013396935.1. NCBI lineage: Eukaryota > Metazoa > Chordata > Aves > Coraciiformes > Momotidae > Baryphthengus > Baryphthengus martii. The sequence goes on along the minus strand of VWZK01009176.1, from coordinate 52,321 downwards.
GAGAGTGCTAAATACACCCATGTGCACATATGTACAAAAAAATACAAATTATTATTATTATTATAAATAAAAAAAGGTACTGTAACAGTTGATCTGGTCAAATTATCTGTCAGCTATCCTCACTGCATATCAAGTAGCTCACTTTTTAGCAATAGAGCTGCTTGACAGAGGAGCAATGATAAACCATTGGAAGAGCAGTAACAGAAAAGTCTCTGGCTTTGCAAGCAGTTAAAATTTTGCAGTTGTACAAAAATAGAATTAGAAAAAAATATATATAGCCTGAAAGAAAAGACCAATCCTCTATGATCTTGATACATGCCATTTAAAATTTATCTGATTCCCTGGCTTTCTCTCATAAATCAAAACTGAATACACAGATCGCAGGGATGAGGAGCAGGTGGTAAAACAGCCTAAAAATCTCTTTTCTATACTTCAGCAGATAACTAGTTTCATGTTGAAAAGAATGGGTCATTTTTACTGCTAGTTTAGCCCCGTGGCTCCCAGGTATCAATTTTGTAAAGTATTGTCCATTTTTGCTGTGGGTCATTTGTTTCCTCTGCAAGTTTCCTTGAGACTTACAGAATTGATACACATGGAATTTTTCCATCTATGTGTTTGAGCATGTAATGATGATTGGACAGGTTATCTGTCCTTTAACCTGCAGAGGATGTGACAGAGAATGCAGAAATTTTGTCCTCTAATATATAAAAACTTTCCAATCACAGCACCTGAAAGAGACAAAGGCATTGAAACCCTGTAAATTGTCCACTTCTCACATTCCTCTAGGACAGCTGAAATTGCTAACAAACAATGCTACTGGGCACAGATACTGTTTTAGAAACAGATGCACATGGTTGGAGTTTTTCTGCAGAAAAGCCGACAGCTTGGAGTCATTTGAGAAATAAGAGCTTTGTGTTTGAACAGAAAACATTATCTCCCTTCTTAAATTCAATACTAGCGTCTATCCCAATTACATTAAATCATTTGGTTTTTCCTAGTTCTTGCATATCTGTTCTAAGTGTCTAGACACAGGTGTCTCGAATTTCTAGCCTTATGTATTTCATATTGAAAACTTAACGATATCAGGAGTAGCAAGTCGTATAACTGAAAGCCAATAGACGAGACTCAAATGTCACCAAGTCACGGGTGCCACTGAAACTCCAGACTAAGTAGTAACGTAAGAGGCCTCATTCTACCACCACAGAAGTCCCTTGAGGACAGCCCAAACCAGAAATCTCAGGTGGGTTAAAACTAACAGGTTTTTTTACTCTTCTGTCTTTACGTATTTGTATAGATAGGTATGTATAGATGGGAGTGGCTGCTGCATAGGGTTACATGTTTGCTGAGCTATTGCCAAGGCACGGCTGTGCAATTCTGCTACCAAGGACAGGACCCGAGAATGAAAGTTCTCTTGGTCGTGGTCAGTCCTCAGACAGGAGAAGAAAAAAAAAAAAAAACCCACAAAAAAATCGAGAGCAAAGGAAAGCAGTACAAGGCTGAGCAAGTACTCTGTTCCAGGATCAGTGAGTTCAATCACACAGCATTGGAGAATTAAATAGTACTCAGTATGCTGAGTGCACTGAATAGAAATTCGTATCAGGTTCATTCTATGGTATCGGACATGGTGTGTCACCATGTAAGGAAATGTATTTGAGCTACACAAAGGCTGATGCCTTATGTTTTTTAAAAAGTTGAGGAAAGATTACAAGTTTCTGCTTTCAGCCCAAGGTTGTAGTGGATGGAAACTATTTCCTTTGATGTACTGAATAATGTGCCTTTTTAAAAGTTATAACAAGAAGATAATGTAAAAAGCTTTGCATACCACATAATGTGTAGTGATAAGGTGCTAAACTATAGCATCTCAAAGAAAATACCATTGAACTTATAAGAAATGGGTCACTAGTACTAAACGGACTAACACAATCAAATCCAAAATACTTATGCGGTACCAATCTCAAGTGAAGAGTAGACTGGACGTTTGCTCCTTTAATTATAGCTTTCCAGAAAGTTTTAACAATTTAACTCAGTGCTCCTGGTTCCTATTTATGTTCTTGAAAAAAAAAAAAAGTAGGAAGAGTGGATTTCCATACTTATTTTTAATGCTGCAAAAGTATTAGCATTGCATATATCACATGATTCACAATCCTAAGGAAAGGCAGTGATTGCCAACGCCCCTTAAAGTGCCTATGTTTACATTTATGGAGTAAAGAAAATCCTTAAAGAGCTGGTAACTCAAGATCTGACTCAGTTGCTTTCCTCTAGCAGTGCTCCTCAGCTGTCAGGTCTCTCCATGTCACCTGTGCTTCAGCCACTGAGGCCAGTTGGCCCAGGCACAGGACGGGTGATGTGGCTCCTTCCTCATTTCAGAGCAAGCATAATCAGCAGTAAGGAAGGATGCTGCATGGGCTCCATTGCACAGGGTGGGTAGGATGCTGGAAGGAGCCCACTGTGGAGCACCCTCCATCTGTACATGTAAGACAAGTGCGGCTATGCATCAGGAGCTCAGCTATTGGCTCACTGATATTAGTTGAACTATTTTAATTGACTCCAAGAAGCTCAGAATGTCACATTAATATTAAGACAAAGGCAAGAAGGATATAGGTTACAGGAATAATATGACATAGTTACTCACCAGTCTGCTGAGCCCTTGAGGCTCCCATAGTTTTGAGACATTTGGGATGAGTTATATCAGGTCTGTCTGAAACACACGAAGCTTGGAGGCACAACTCCCTCTTTAGGCAACTGTTTTGTTTTGGAGGTTTGCTTTTTTAATATCGTGTAAGCTTTAATTTAGTTTCTTAATTTCAGCTAGGGTTGATTGCATAATTTAAGTGAGCTTTTCAATACTGCAAAGAAAGACTTCACAGAAGCAGCTTTTAGAAAGTGTTTTAAAAAATCTTTATCTATCTCACCAGCCCTGGCATCCTCCCACCACAAAGCTTTCCAAACACAAATACTTTTATGATGTCTTAGAAGAAGCATGTCAGCCTCGAGGGCTGATTCCTCACAGTGTTGAGGAGGCTGTACAGCAGATGTAGAGAACTAAATCAAGGCGGTTGATCTCTGTACAGTGTCATGACTGTAAAATCCTCCACGAGGAGCAATGTGGAACGCAGTTGTATTTGTGCATTCATCATGCATGCTATGACAAATGACAGCTTTATGGTTAAATGCACTTGAATAGAAGGTTAAGGTTCATCTCTTTTCTCTGCCCTAGACTTCATATATCACCTCAGGTAAAACTAAGAGCCAAATAATGCCTTAAACCACAGAGTTACTTGCCTTGTCTTGTATTTCCAGCTCGGATGTAACAGCAATTCTTCCTTACCTTGTCTATTTAGATTAGGCACGTATGCCAGGAGGTTTGTTTGGGACCTGGAGCAACGGGAAGCCTGAAGTCAGACAGGGTCCCTGAAAGCTACAGCAAAAGCAAAACCAACACTACAGAAAGCAAGCAATAAATGAGCTCAGTCCTATCTCCAGCAGAGCCAGTGTTACGCTCTCCCGTTTCGATGCTGTGCGCTTCTCGTGCGTCAGCTCTTGTTTGCAGAAGCCCTAAGATTTGATTAAGGCACTGACAGTTCCTATGGCATGAGACAGAAAACAGATAGATTTTATTCTCTTGTTTAAATATGTGAGTTTTAAAATACTCATAAATCTACGAGGAGTAAAGTACACATGTACTGGGAACTTGCAATAGCCATAAAGTTTATTAAAGTCAAAGTAACTGAAGCAGAAAAATAAGTAAACCAAAATGCTTATATCATTCTTGAAATAAACCCAAAGGTAAGATTCTGAACTTTAATGAAACTCAGAAGGCAGTGAAATGGTGGGGATTTTTGCCAGTTGACAGCTTAGCGCCGTAAGAACCTGTTTGTGTCTCTTCCCCATCACCTTTGCATGTTACAAACAAATCTATGTCTCAGATTTAGAGGTCCAACGATTCCTTATTTGGCCATGTTTATATACCTTGTAATTTTTGGCATGGTTCCACAGAACATAATTCTCTAGACTTCAGAAAAGATAGTACAGATTTAGCATATACTTCCCCTTTTCATTTGCCATATGCCATAAATATGTCAACAGAAATAGCGAAATATAGGTGACTCCAAGGGGAAATACATCCCCAAAAATGTGCAGTGTGGATTCCCATACAGCCAGCTGCCTGGAGACATACAGGCTGAGAGCAAACCTTTAGGAAAGTGCACTGAGAGGATGCTCTCAGCAGGTCTTACCACCACTGGGCAGCCTGCTCAGGGAGAGCTCCCTGCCTCAGCAGTTGAGCGCACCAGTCCAGCAGGCAAAGGCACGGGCTCAGCTATCACACTATGACATCTCCAAAACGAATCAGCAGCGGATGGAGACAAAAGGTGACCTCAGTGAGTACGTGTAGCCTACCCTGCATGCTAGAGTTTCCCAGCTGAACTGACAAAGCCCATTCAGATTTATTTTTGACTCATCAACTGTAAGGAAAACAAGTATTTTATATCCCCCCAGAAAAGGAAGAACTGTGTAGGTTAAATGCAAGAAGAATGTCTGGGAACAGTGACATTCCTTGGAGATGCTCATTTCTCTATGGATAAAATAATTTCTGAGTTTAAGTATGTGGGTTTTTTCCAGAACAGTGAAAGATAAGACGGATGCTGGATAATGATTAAGCTGAGGCTAGGCTCCAATAACATGATTGTGGCCATGACAGAACCTATATAATGCAGAGATTCTGTACATGATTTATAGGTTGTGAAAAAGAGACGGGGTTTTGCAGAGTTTGATACATTTAGCTCTGCGTACTAAAAGAAAGGATATATTTAACAAGCTGATTGGTATACTTTAAATGGATAGTATTGTACCTTGAAATGTATTATGCCATCCTTGTCTACTGAAATATATTGTAACGATGCTTTATCCCTTGTAACTCCTATCCTAGAGAGATATTTTAGAGGTCTTGTGCATTCATTCTGCATGCACAACTCTCAAGCAGATTTTACTGCTTTACTGCTAACAGTAAACCAAGTACTGTGTTTCTCCACTGGTAACAGTAGCTACACTTTGGCATGTTTAATAGGAATCAGAGGGAGACAAAAATCACATTCATAGGGAAAAAATAGTAGTGTCTTCAACTAAAAATACTAATTACTTAACAATACAAGAATAGGAATAGAAGACATAAAGGTATAATAGAGATAAAAGGAAAATATATTTTTGCTAAGAAAGGTTGTAAGAAACAATCTGGGCATTGATAATCTGGGTCATGAACTCTTGGGGGAGGAGAGTCCTGAGTCAGTACTTAGAAGCGTAATAAAAATTCCTTTGTTGCTCATACCTCTCCACGGCATGTGCTTCCATTTCTTTTTTCGTCTGTTTTTTCCCCTCTTCTTCTTGTTTTTTTTTTCTTTTTTTTCTTTATTCTTTATGGCTGTTTTTATCCTCTCTCATGCTTTCATTCCCCTTCCTCCATCTCCTCCCTTGTACATTTATTTTCTTGTTGGCAATTCTCTTGTTCCTTTCCCCAGTATATTTTTTTTTGCCGTGTATTTTCCTCCATTCTGTGTTTCGTCAGAGATGCTGGAGATGTAGACAGTCCTGATAAAACTCAGGGCTGAACTTCCTATTGCTAGAAACAGAGTGAAAAAAAAGCTGAAGAGAGCAGGAACAGCTGCCTGACATCTCAGCCTCTCACTCCTCCGTATCAGCTGCTTCTGCAGGAGTGTGCCCTGGGGCGAGGGTGAGGAGGGTTCACTGTAAGAGAGGGAGAAAGATGTGAGAAGTCCACACTCAGGTCCAGAGCTAGAGCTGAGAGCTTTTCACAGACATAAATTGTGAACTACCCAGGAGTGGTCTCCTGATAAAAAGAGGCACTAGTTGCCTAAGTTGGGAATTCAGAGAATTTGGAACATTTTTCAGACATACCTCTCTTCAGGCTAATTACTTCACAATTTTCATCCAGAGATGAAGGTCACTTGATGCACTGAGCTATTATCCAGGATTTTGGGGGCTTGGAATGACAATTATTCCATTATGAATACCAGCTGTGATTCTTTCCAATTATGCTAAGGAACGTTAAGTCCTAAGAGGACCTTAAGGAAACAATACTCATCAAATGTGTAGGGAGCTCTATCATTCAGAGGCTCTGACAGGTGCCAGGTGGATCCAGTGCAGCTCCCATGATCCAGGATTAATAAACCAGAACTCAGCTAGAGAATTAAGCAAGTCCCTAGAAAACCCTTACACAGCAGAAATTGCCAATCAACCAACCTCTTTTTCAGCTCTTCAACTCATCAATATTTCTGAGGCTTTAAGAGTTATCCTGCTTTAATAAAAATTCAAAGCTATTAATAGGAATCTCCATATGGAAATTCTTTGTTCTGATTCAATCTATCTCCTAATCCAATAGCTTTACTGGAGTCTTGAGAAGAGCAGGTATATCTCGATCAATCTAAGTCTTGTATTTTTCAGAACAGAAATACTGCAAAGTGTAGAAAAACATTTGTCCATTAAGGCAAATAAAACAGCATAAAAAAATTCATGTTTCACTGGCTTTTGAGATCTTTGGAGAAGCCATTCCTATGGCAAGAGCCAAGCAGTTCAAATGTGACTGTGCATTTATGCAGAAGGTTGCTGGTGTCAAAACCCACCAGGGTCCTCAAGGTGGACCTCAGACCATAACACACTTATATCCCTATCCACTGGCTATTGACAGCTCTGTGGTGGCATGTTGTTATAAGGAATGGACAAAGAAAAGTGTTCAGTACATGATTTATTGATCTGCAGTGAAATGGTTAATGATTGAGAGTTTGCACATTTGTCATGCAGCAATTTGACTGGAGATTTATAAGATTATTTTTGACTGGCTGAGGTTAATGGCATTACCTGTTTGACTTTTATAAAATCTCCATAATTTAGTAATATTTATCTAAGTCACCATAAAAGTATAGAAATTGGTAGCAAAATTACAGACAGCTAGGTACGGGATGAAATGAAACAAATTAAACCAAACCCATGGTTTTAGGAAAACACAAATAGCAAATTATGTCAGGCTAACAGTTTAAATGATCCAATTTAACACTAACGGAAGTACTTTAGACCGAAGTCCTGGTTGATTTTGTACTGTAGGAGTGTGCAGAAGAAAACATCTGCTGAGAGGTAGACAGCATGGGCTCAACAGGCATGCTAAGGGAATGAGCAGCTTGGACCACTGCATCTTTCATTACTCATTTCACATCTTCCCAACAGCTTTCAATGAAAATTTTCCTAGAGTAAATTAGCTAGACACAACGGATTTTTGTCCTGGAGAATCACTAAGGAACAACATTTATAATGGATAAGCATATAAAGCAATAAATGTTGTTTTTTTGTTGTTTTTTTTAAGGCTTTGTTGATCAAAGAAGCAGCACTGAGGCATCAGGCTTCAGATGAACCTGACTATGGCAAGCAGGGCCCCTACCACCAGACAAGATAAAACGAGATGTTTCCACAAGCTAGCGCTTTCTATTCACAGGCTCTTTGGTGTCTGAGGTGCTGAAACTGCCAGTTATGAGAGGAGGAGAGGGTACACTGGAAAAGGTAACTCAGCCTAGATATCATTAAAATGGGCTAAAGGTAGCAGTTCATCTGCAATAGACAAGATGGCCTGAGGCACATCATCCTCTCTCTTGCTCTGAGGTGGTGGCTGTGGGCAGGGAGCCCAGGAGGGTGCTGGGCTGTGTGCACCCACTGCTCGGTGCCTCCAGTGCATCCTTCCTGGCCCAGAGATTTCACCTGCAGAGCAATAACTCATTCACACAGCACGCAAATCAACTTGATAGTTCAGTTCCTTGCCAAAGCCACCATAAAACCTAGCGCCCACAATTGGAGGCTACTTGAGACAAGGATCAAGTCTCTCTTTCTCCTTCTCATTGTCTGTTTGATCACAGAGAAAAATAATGTAACTACAGAAAATCAATGCAGTTATAAAGAAAATTACATTAATAAGAAGACAGTGTTTGATTTTTCTTGGCTATGACTATCTTGACTGTCATTGTCTCATGACTAATACAGGCCTTAGAAGTTTTAATATTTCTAATGGGTTTCTATTATACACAGAGAACTATAAACTACTTTACCTTCCACGTTTGCACCACTGCCTTATGGTTGCGTCCGTATATGGAGCAATGATTCAGACAATTCTTCACGTCAAAGGTATTATTTAGAAGTAGATTCCATCTGAAAGTGCTTGCTTATGATTTGTCCCTTCATTTTCTTTGGATATTGGCTAGTCCATTAAATGCAATACCCATGGGTTTTAAACAGTGATGCCACTTTGTGATTTTTATTTAATGGCTATTTCAGATTATATTTCTTCAATGCATATAAATCTTCCATTCCCACAAGCAGAGTCAAAAGAGAGGGAAAACTTTTCAAGATTTGAAAGCTTTGTTTCACAAATATACGGCATGTGGCCAGGAAACTAAAGTCAAAGAAACACGAGCAAAATTGTTCTGTGGCATGCATGAAAAGATTTCACTAGTTGTTCTGAAAACCAAAATGACTGATTATGACTGTCACCAAGAAAGAATGATGATTTTTGTAATTTTCACACAAGACACAATTTGCAAAGATCCTGGACTCTTTCAGCCACATGTAAAAGTTTTATACCTTTTTTTCCTATTTTCATGTAGCTGTTACACTCTTCATCTGTTGCTGTTTATAACTAATATGCAAACAATAAATAGATATTATGGGATGCTTTTATACATTTTATACATGTAAAAGATCTACTCGGATCCTGACTAGAAGAATGCCGTCATGAGAAGGTTTACTCTAGTGGGCAAACACTAGCAGATGCATTTGCTTCAAAGTGATAGGAGATAAAAAAAAAGGCATAGCCTTGGAAATTTTTATGTATTCTTTCAGGGGGAAAAATAGAATGAAAGGGAAAAAGAAAATTAAAAAAGGGAAGTTAATAGATAAAAGTACTTCATAAAGACATTGACAACAATTACCAATGTATAAAACCCTTCTAATATTCTCCTCTGTACAAGTAATTCTACAGACATCAGTAGAATTCATCACTCCATTTATTTTCATGAAGAAGCTTTTACTATAAACACCTTAGACTTGGAGCCTTGTGAGTCTATGTCTCCTGAGGACTTTTGACAGATTTACAACAGAGAGAAGGTTGTGTGTCTTGACTTGACAGAAAAAAATAATAATACATATTTATATTGCTGCATAAACATTAATAAAAATATGATCAACTGCAGCTCTAGATCTTTGTCATGTGAAGAAGTCCTAAGGTGCAGCATCACTAAAAAGTGTGGTGATATCTAAATTTAGGGATGTTGGCTATTTTCTATCATAGGATTGCACACTGAGGGCTCATACTGTAGGTGAACTCTTAGTGTTCAAGACAAAATTTTTCTTATTTAGTCTAAATTAAAAAAAAACAAAAAACAGGTTAAATTTAAAATAAAGGAAGGAGTATTATTTCTCACAACTATTTATTTTAATAACCTTATCAAGAGATTTTGTGATTTTATATCCTCATGATTTTGTAGAAGGAATAGGAATACAGACCTGTGCCTAAAATTCTTCATGGGAAGAGATTATCTCTACACTGTCAAGTGCTCCAGGGTTTGGTCTGTGGGACTTCTCTAGCAAGTGCCAAGCTGGAACAGCATCTACTCCTCTTCCTGTGGACATTCAGACAGCGAGGGAGACTCGCAGAATCATCTAGGTTGGAAAAGACCTTCAAGATCATCAAGTCCAACCATTTACCCTACTCTACCAAGGCTATCACTACATCATGTCCCCAAGGACCACATCTATATAGCTTTTAAACGCATCCAGGGATGGTGACTCAACCACCTCCCTGGGCAGCCTGTTCCAATGCCTGACAACCCTTTCCATGAAAAATTTTTTCCTGATGTGTAATCTAAACCTCCCCGGTGCAGTTTGAGGCCAGATAGAAAAAAACCCACACAAACCTTGTCCAGAGAAAGGGGTAATGGAAAGGGCAGAGATTGAAATGTAAACTCAGTAAAGAGTGAGGAGTCATCTATGTTAGTGTTTTAGTTCAGACTGCTCTTCTAGCTCTGCAAATCCCCATGTTGTGTTTTCCATCAGCAAGTTGTCTCAGGACATCCGAACTGGGCCCCTTTCAGCTGAAATTAAACTGAAAGGTGTGCTTAATCTGGTCACTAAGGAACAGATTAGAACTTGCCCAAAACAAAATCTCCTAAAATGTGTAAGGGGAGGTGGATGTCACCCACCAGCTCCACACCAACCACTGTCCTATGCACATCTGCTCTTTTGGGCTGTACTCCTTTGCTAACGTTGGCATAGTCCAAACCACCAGGACTTCTTGGGATATAGGACTGTGAGAAGACCCAAGGTTTGCAGTCTGGGACTTCACTGACTAAGAAACCTGCATGAGTAATGTCTGGTGAAGCATGAAAATGACGACACAGAGGCTTGATACTTCTTCTGCCAGTGGAAGATAATAAAATAAAGCAGAGGAACTAGACTGAAAGGAAAGAGCTGGTGACCTGGCAGAAAGGTGATGAGAGAACTGGAGGGGAAGGCTGAAAATGTAGAGAACTCAAAGACATTAATTATAGCTTGAAACTGTGCATATGCTTTATGTCATAATAAGTGTTTTATCAAACATTTGCTTTGATGCCAAAGCAAAATAATGTCTATCTCCTGCCCTATAGTGGGCTCTACTTAAAGTGTTATTGAAATAATGCTAAAAACTTTTGAAGTTCCTCTGCTACCAAACTAAAGCTTAGGGACTTAGACTCATAGCCTATTAAAACGCTGTTTAGCATGCACATTTTAACTCAGATGTTTCAATAAAAGGACTTTCCATGTCATTATCTAATGACTTGCTATGGCAATCACGATAGGACCCAGGTTTGTGACTTGTTCCTGAGAGTCAAACAAAAAATAAATATACCAGTTCCTACCTGCTGCCCTTTCAATTTGAGCTGAAAGCAGTAAATAGTCTCATGGATGTATCGGATTTGATTTGTATTGTTGAGAAAGCAAATCCTATGAGAGTTTCTTCACTCCCAAGTATTTTCATCCTGAGGGGTGAATATGGTTACAAATCTGCAGATATGGGCATGTCATGCCAGAACATTACTTGATTGAGCAATAGGCTAATGTGATACTTCCCCCATGTCACATCTCAATATGAACAAATGCACCCAAGGAAACCAAAAATCTTACAAGCATCATTTGTGAAGAAATAATGCAAGACAGATAGCACGCAAACAGAGATACGCAAGAGGAGGAGTTGCAGCATCAAGCAAACGAGGAAGACAGCAGTGTTTGAGAGATTCACCTCAACTAACTGGGAGATAAGCTAAAGGTTTCAGAAAGCTTCATGGGGATAAACCGAGACTGAAGAGTAGATTCTTCTGTCTTCAGCAAATGTGTGCCAGATATTGGAGAGCTGCTTTGGCCATCACTTTTACTTCTGATGCAAGGAGAACTCTGACTTAGGCCATGACCTCCTGCCAAAAGACAGAGCTCAGCCTGCCTTGCCCCAGTAAACTCTGACTGTATCCTGGACTGCGGAGCTGGTTGATGGGCAGAGCAGGGAGATTCGGCATACTTGGGGACCACAAGGAGTAACACCCCCACGGTTTACTGTTATATGACAGCTCCATCCATCACATCCCATCAGTCTGTTATTGCCTAGAGATGCCAATGCAACTAAGGCGATAAAAAAGGATGCCATATTACCTAAGTCTCTGCATTACTGCTGATAGGAGTGCAGAGGCTCTTTCCTCACAGTGAGAAAAGATACCTGCACATAATCAAGGTATTTTCTGCAAAGTGTCTAAAAATCAAGAGTTCTGCTTACAAGGACAACTGAAATCATGTACTGTTGCCATGACCAGTCTTACAACCTCCCAAATAGGCAGGTTTATAGCAAGGACTGGAAAACAATTTACACATCCCAATTTCTTTTCATAATTTTTTTTGTGTACTTGCATGCCAGCAATCAGGGACCCATTTTCACTCCCTTTCCTTTTCCTGTACAAATGTGGCTCTGTACTTTGCAGTCCCTGCTGTTGTTGCTTGAGACCTTACGCACTGCTCAGCTGCGTGCCTAGAGCCAGTTTAGGAGTAAGGGCCGCTGTTTTTCTGAACAGCAGTCAGTGAGGCTCTCCTCCTCTCAGAGCAGATTTGTGATGATAGACTCTCACTGCAGGACATCTAGAGATGTCTGTAGCTAAATTGAAACCCAGGCAAGACTGTAACGTGTAAAATCAAATAACAGGTAAAGTATTTTAACATGCAAAAAGAAGAATAAGTGGAAACATCCTAAAAAGAAGGTGGTGATATTTATGTGACTCATCATCTAAAAATTGTATGAATACTGTGCTCACAAAATTTAAAAAAAAAACAAACAATGCTTGCATTTGTTTACCCAACAGTTTAGAGTTATCCAGTTATTGGGATTTTTTTCCCCTTTTTTTTGTAAAGAGCACATTAAAAGGGGAGCTCATTGTCATTGTGCTGCTGCAACTTTTGCACTAATAGGGCTGTCCATCTTTTCAAAGAGCTGTTTCTTTGAAGGAAGCTACAGTAAATTGTTTAGGGAATTCACCATTCTGTGGTTCCCTCAAGTGCTTCATCCATCTTTCACTGATTAATAATGAAGCATTAATGAAAATGTTTCTGTGTCTCCATGTTCTCACCAATTAATTGTGGTGCAGAAAAAAACACAGCCTTTGGAAATTGTTATTTGTCTCACTTGCCAGACAAGCAGTAGAGAGAGCAATTCTTTACTGGGAATATTGGTAAAACAAGCCCTGCATTTAGGGGATTCAGACTGGTAAAGATGGATTCTTAAACTGACATTTAAGAATCACTGACTCTCAAATACCACATTAGCAATCAAGAAATCAACAGTGTTTAGAAGAAATATAATTAGCTCAGCATGCCATGCTTCAAACCAGTACTGTAGCTATCAGCCGCACCAAATGTCAGGAGACGAGAAATGGAGAATTTGTTTTCCAATGAAATATATTATATTTTACTTTATTAAAGGCATGAGAGCTTGAGATATTAATATTTCTGAGAAACTGCTGGAGCTAGCTTAGATTGGGGTGAATTTTTCTCCATTAACTGAGTGAATTCTGGGAAAGTAATTTGTCTTTCTTCTGCTTGGTCTGTACTAAATGCATTGCCATGACATCATGCGAGACAACTGGGTAGAATGTGTGGTAGGCTATTAATATGTTTTCATTTCATTTATGTACAGAAGTCACTGAGATTGTATTTTTTTATATGATTGCATCGTGCATTTTCCAAATTGACCTTCTTATTCTAGAATTAAGTGCAGAGGATGTCAAGCAAACAGACCACGAAAACCATCACTCCTGGACACAGATGGTAAGCTTATGTGTAGAGAGAGAGGAATAATTGGATGCAAGGTAGTAAATATTTACTCAAATCCAGTCCACGTTGGTAGTGCTTTAATTTGGCAGCTGCTTTGAAACTTATTGGAGTATTTGGAGGTCTCAGATCACTGCAGAGTTGAAAGCTGCCACTCTTCCTGGATTTCGTAGCAAAGAACATATGGGTTAAATCCTAAATGTGTTTGGGAATTGAGCTATGCTATATACTCAAAGCTGATTGCTCCACTATATAATGTAGGATGACAATTTCTTTCTGCTATACCTCTTCTTCAAGCAAAAAGTTAAGTTCTTCACTGTCTCTCACTTTAGCACTTTTCACAAGTATCTTCAGTGCATTTGAATTTGCAGAGAGAGCTGGAGCATGAAATCACACATCCTTAATTTGCTCAGTGCCAACACCACACTTTTCTCGGTACGGAATAAAAAGAAGTCACACCCTTCATGCCCTTGGACCTCCCCACCACTAAAGGCTCTGTGCCTGCAAAATCAAAGGGTGCAGTTAGCCAGGGGAAGGACGTCACTGGTCGATTGTTGATAAAGCCCCTTTTTGGCCAACAAGCACTTAGCTCCACTGATAGTGTGAGAGGTCTGGTGATAACAAACTCATAGGGCTAGAAACTGACAAAAGACTTTTCTAGAATAGGCAAGAAGAAATTTGAGAAGTACTGGGTTGGAAAATAGGAACAGAAAAAGAAAATGTACGTTTTAGGAGGAGGAGGACAGGAACAGAAGTTACAGGGTCATGATGCTCTCAGACTGCAAGCCAATGTTCCTAGGTGCCATGCTCAGATAAATAGCAATGCATTAGCTTTAAAACACTGCTCTGAAATGTCACCTTCAGCTCCATTGATCTCTATTACCAAACAGGTCCTTCACTGTCACTTGCGACAAAAGGCATTAGTCAATGAAAAGCTCTAAATAAACTTGAGGAAGACAAGCAAGCTCTTCTCTCTCAGACACACAAAATAACATTATAAAAAAAGCCTGAGAAAGTAGGGCACTGAAAAAAAGCATCTAGCATGGAAGCTAAAAATTGAAATATTCTATTCTAAACCTGTCAGGCTTATAAAAAATATTTGTTGGTGGTGGTGTTTTTTTTCTCCTCTAGAAAGGGTGTTTTTGTCTGGATGAGGAGATAGCCTAGTGAAACATTTTTAATAGATTTAATGTAATCCCCATATTACACCGAGGTAACTGGTATGCACAAGTCTACTGCAAGGCTGAAATTCAACCAAGGTGTCCCAGGGCTGAAGTTACCTTTTAACCACTGAACCACATTGATTAAAACACTAAAAATTGATAGCTGGAAGAGAATGACCACACAGGCTACTTCAGCAGCCTTTTCAGACTACACGGCCTCTGTGGCCTCTTATGAAAACACTGAAACACGTTATCCCCTGGCATCTCTCCTGCTGCATAACAGGATTCACCTAGCACCTAACCAGAATGATGTGCTCTCTGTATAGTTATGTGGACACACTCTGGATGCCGTTTTAGGATAGGCATATGCCTCAAAACGTATGTGCTCTCCCATTTCAAATACAGGTGTGCATCTATCATTTGTACAACAGACAAAACTTGTATTTTGGGTGAGACCGGGTCAAAGGCTTGCTCACAAATCACACCCTGGAGCTCTGAGCTTGGGTAATGCATCATTAGCCTTCAAGAACAGCAGCTGATGGGAGGGAAAGGGGACTGGTTAAATTTACCCCGTGGATGTCTGCAAGGTTAATGCTCCATTTCCCGTCCCAACATCCTGTTGTGATATTTGTTCCCTGAGCAACAGACTTTGTCTTCATGCTCGAGATATGCCATGTTGCTACTTGGTGTTCATTACAAAAAAATGTGTTAGTAAAACCGAGGTGAGTCAGTAGTGGTGTACAAGCACTTTTCACTATCTGCCTGCTGTCAGCCTCTCCCAGGCTCAGCTTCTCCAGCCTTGTTAGCTATGGAAGATAGCTGCCTGCCACTGTGCAGACCACATTATCATTCTGGGAGCAAATAAAGTGAAAACTTGGTTTTAACAGAACAGTTACCTTACTGAAGAGTAAAATGAGGGGGGGGCAGGAAGAGGGTTAAGGTAGTGGTATGGAAAGCCGGTTCCTACAATCTGCTCGGAGATGCACAACCACATAGGGGACAAAAAAAAAAGGCCAAAAAAAAAAAAAGCCATTTTTAGAGATATTTTTGTCATCACTTCATGTCCATGTGATGAGCTGAGAGAAGTGGCACTACTGTAGTCACTAATATATCCATGAACTGCCACCGTATCCATTTGTCAGAGCTTGGGTATTTCAGAAGCTGGTGCCAAAGAGGAGTCTCCAGGGAAATTATGTTTCTCTCTTCTTCCCTTAAATCTTAAAATGAAGGCAGACAAAGATGGCTGTAATACCCTTGATGGTTGCCCAGTCATAGGGGCATCTCCACAACAGTGAAGGTTGGCCCACAGTTTGAAGCAATTCTTTCTGTAAGACATCCCCAAGACTGCTTTCCTCTTTTGACATTCATGGCAGAAGAAATGGAGGCAAGAACAAGACATTATGAGGGAGGGTGTACAGGTACTGACTTTACATCATCCAGTGATGCAAAGGGAAAGCTCTGGACTCCCTGCAGGCCACCCCAAGGCCCTGTCCTACGTCTTTTCATAGTTATTTCCTGTGCTCTTATACTGTCAAGCATAAGTGTTGAAATACAGCTTCTGGTCCTTGTTTTCCATAAATATTGCAGTGAAGAATTAGTTGAATTTAATTATCTGTAATGAATAGCAAACATTAATCAGATGCCAGTGGCAGCTGTATTTTTCTCTTCTAAAAGCAAGAAACTATTTAAAAACTATTTCATTAAGAGCAAAAAACTATTTTAAAAACAAAGCAAAAAGTCTTCTATTTGTACAGTGGTATTATCCCAGTGCACACAAACACCTCAAAATTATAATAAAAAGGCCCTCTTAGTAGGATGCTGTTGGAGTAAGAGCCTCTTAGGGGAACAAAATCTAGAGAAACATCCAGCTGGACTGTGCTCTGGATCTAAAAGATACAGAGAACAGAGAGAGAACAACATAAATCAGTTTTCTCTTCTATTTAGGCTGCTGACACTTTCTGTGGAGATGCTCATCTAATTACAGAATCATAAAGTTCTTTAAATGTGCGTAAATTGCTCTAATTCAGACGTCAGTTCCTCCTTTGCACTGCAAGAAACACGTCAGTGCAATGAGGATCGAGCCCTTTATAGATAAAAAAACAGTTTGCTTTTGAGATTCTCTGCTCATTAACTTTCCATTTACTCTCCTCCTCATGTGACATGGGATCCATCTGGGATGAGATGTAAAAGCACAGAAGTGCTGTGGGAGGTTCCCACTTGTAGACCTCTGGGGACAATAGGCAGGAAAATGTATCTCAGGGGTGTTTGAGGGGAACGGCTGCAGACAATCGCACTCGCATGGTTTGCTGCCGCCAGAGCTTCAGGGTCCTGCACAGTTGGATTCTCCTGTAAGGTTTTTGTATGCATAAAAACTCAAATATAAGTAATCATTGAAGCAGTTCTGATTTAGGCACTAGAAATTAAGACACCGCAAACAATGCAGCACGTGGAAGGTAGTTAATCATTGTTATTCACACAAATTATGATTTAGATGCCATTCTCGCCTTTCTAGAAGCTGATGATCTCATCTTTTACAAGCACCCCCTCTCAACTGAAGATGCAGTTGTTATGATACAACTATTGCTACTTACGATTAGGCTACACATCAGACAGTGCAACCATTTCTTGAGGCTGTGTAACATCAGTTACACGCAATCACCTGGATAACTGTCACAGGTAGTGGGGAACACGTTTACTGTACAGCTATACATCATCACACCTAGGAATAGTAAGTACACCTCACTCAGAGTACAAACACCATCAAGCACATAAGCCCCCAGAATTTCTCATCCTACATACACAGGAGACAGTCTCACAGGTCCACTTGTCCATAGGCTGATGGGACAGATCATGGGCCTTGCAGAAACTTTTTAACAACTAGATTATTTCCCTCAGAGCTGAAAGCGTGCTATAAAATGTGTCAGGGAAGGGTTGCAGTGCTTTACAGGCATGCAATTTGGGGCATGAGGCCAAGGTAAGAAAGATATGGCTCTGCATAATTCTTAAGTTGTAAAACAGTTTACACAGATTGCTTTTTTAACACTGGTACTTTTAAGTCTCCTCCTGCCTTTGAAACAACTTCTGCCACTTTCTAGGGCTTCACAGTTGAAAAGCACCTAAGTTGTAACATATTTCATAAGTGCAGCGATATTAAAATGCAAAGCATCAAGTCTCTTCCTATTCCAGTCGAAGAAACTTCCTGTGACTCTCCACTACAGCGACACAGAAAGAGGAAACCTTATTATCAATGTCAGGCAAATAAATGAGAGCAACATAAGCCATACTAATCCCCTTCTCCACCACCTCTCACCAAGTTAAAAGTTAAAGTCCTCCATTAGCAGTTCATCTCATATATTTATTCTTCCAGGCCACATACTTGCATTAGTAGTTTTCAGTTTCTAGCTCCAGGCATGCTGCAGTGAGCACTTTGCACTGGTTATTTTCCCCCTTTTTTTGACAAATGAGTTCACCTCTTAAAGATAAGTTTGAGACAGTCCTGTCCTCCCCAAATTCAGTTATCAGTTTCCATACATAGTTCCTAAAGGATCCTAAACACCACAAACACTTGCTCAGGACGCACGTGGGTTTGACAAGTAACAGAAAGCACATGCAACCAAATACCCCCAAATTTACAGACAACGCATTCCTTGGCATCATGGAGCCAGGGAACTTGCCTGCATGGACTGAATTTTACATAGGGAAAGCAAAGGGGATATTACATATCTCTGACTTCAAAGGAAGGAAGAAAAGGGTATATAGATGCACAAACTGACTGCCTCCTCCACGCTGCAGCCCCTTTCTCTTTGCCACAAACAGCCCCATGCTTGCCTTTGTCCTCATCACATCAGAGTTTTGATCCAGAGCTCAGGTCTAAAGGCTTCAGAGCCTGAAAAGTTTAGGCAAGTGTAATGGTGAGGGGGAGATGCTAAACAAGAACCACTCAAAAATACATCTACCTTCTGATACAAGTCCCACTGCCTCCTGTTTTTCTTGGATGACTCCCCATGCAAATTGTCACAAGTAAAGCCTTATTTAGCAATAAGATAAATCAGAGTTTTCACTGCAGAAAACAAAATGGCTGATTATCTTTAAAGTAACCCCTCTGAATTCTAAAAATAGTACCTGGGTCTTTGAGACTTCAACTTTAAAATGTCCTGTTGTAGGTAAACGGAGTGTTAGAGTAGGTCCTCGAATGAATGAGTGCTGACAGCTTTTTAAAAAAAAAAAGTACAAATCAAGCTTTGGTTTTGGAGCCTGCTGTGCATCAGAAACGTTAACCTACTTTAAGTAAAGTTTGCTAACTGAACAGCAGAGAAAGCAAGCAGGGCATGCTAAAGGGAGTTGCATGTAACTCCTTTCTCCTGTCTTTCGAGCTGTAGGGACTAAACACAAGAAGGAAAACCCAGCTGAAAATCTGGCTGCTATCCAGAAGTTTAAAGCCTTTGAAAGAGCCCTGTGGTGAAAAAGAAGCTACTTAACATTTTGGTTTTTGCCATCTGTTTGGAGAAAAAAAAAAAAAAAAAAAAAGGAAAAGACTGGCTTTAATTTTAATTAGTGGCCAAAACCTGAGGAAGTTTGTTCTTTTCTGTGAATTTTGGCACTGGTGACTGTAAAAACTTGCCTCAGGTTGTTTGCAGGGGTTCAGATACCAGTTAGTTTCTTCGATGAGATACCAAAATTTATTACTTACTGAAATGTGTAAACCCTGCTAAGAATGGCACTGTTGACATTTCCATCTCATTCTGAGGATTACTGACATTTCTTGAATAGAAGATGGAATAAATAAGTATGGACCCCAAAACATACTTAACATTTTTATCATGACAAAAGACAAGCAATACATTGTAAAGTGGAAAGCACCTTTTAAGGACATCATTTTCCTGGCAAAATTGCTTTCCTTTATGGATTATTTTTTACAACTCTGCAATAAATGCCTCAAAAAAGGACTTTCCAACTGTGTATAAGGAAAACTTATATCCCTCTTCAACACAACTGCATCGAGTTTTCACTCGTGGCTTGCCTTTTTATGCTAATTATCATATACTCTCTGTTATAGGAATAGATCTTTGCAGGGGATGCAACTAAAGATGTAAAAGATACCACTCAGGTTTCCTTTTGTCCTCATGGAGTTCCTAAATTTCTGGCATTTGATTTTTAAGAAAGCTTTTAAGTGTGAATGTGTGGCATCGTATTTTAGAGAGCAGAAGTCTCTATCATATCCCAAATAGCAGTTGATGAATTTCAAAGGCTTCATCCCAGACAAACATCCAAAAATCTGGACAGTTATTAAGATCACCCAGCTTCCTTTTCTCTGGAGAGCAGAGGGCTGTGTGTATGGACACAGACTGTATCACAAACTGTCCAGTAGTTGAATCTCAGGCTGCTAATTTCATGTCAAAATTCATGTAAGGAGAGACAAGTTCTTTTGATATTTCTATTTCAGAAAGTTGAAATGTTTGCAGAATCAGAGAACACAGAACACCTCTCTGCTTTCACCAAACAACTCTGAAGCCCCTGAAGGGTTTGCTTTGGGATTGGAGCAATAGTGAGCTATAAATGCTGATTACATTTTTGTTTAACCCACTCAACCGAAAGCAAGCATAAGGTTATTGCAC
The DNA here is from genome assembly GCA_013396935.1 of Baryphthengus martii. Classification (NCBI taxonomy): domain Eukaryota; kingdom Metazoa; phylum Chordata; class Aves; order Coraciiformes; family Momotidae; genus Baryphthengus; species Baryphthengus martii. Next base: position 32,151 of record VWZK01009176.1, on the reverse strand, counting down.
TGAAGCTTTGTCTGTGCTCGAAGCCTACTAGAACATGACATTTCTATTCAGTGTATATGCAACGAGAAGAAGTGCAGTGATGAAAAGAATCAAAACAGAACTCAGAAGTGCAATGTTCTTCACAAAAACTCTGTCCTCGGCATTTTACACTAAGCCTAAAGAAGGAATGCATTAAGGGGTGAGGACGAATTATAGACCAGAAATGAGGGAAAAACTTTGAAAATTATTCTGAAGTTGGGCAGGGGGGTGTGTGTGTGTGTAATCAGTGTTACAAACTATGCCTTAACCTGGATGGTGGTTGAAGTAAATGGAAAGGGAGCTGTCTGAGTCCATGCATAAAGCACTCTAGCAGTGCAGACATTTAGATCTGTATCACATTCCCAGCAGCCCAGGCTTGTCTATGCATGAGTGTCTGCACTTATTTAATGCTATCACAAGTCCTTGGTAGGATTTTACTATCTATAGGAGGTGTTGTTTCCTGGTACTCTGTAACAAAAACATTACTAACAGGATCATTGAGGTAAATTACATAAGCACAACATACACAGAGTATGCTTTATGCTTTATTTTGTTTGTGTTACTCAGATTATCAACTCTGTCCCTAATTTAGTGCTACCTCATCCAGAACCTGTGGCAATGCCATTTTTTTTTTCACATAGATTGTCATGAGCTTCAAGACGGGTTTCTTCTGAGTGAATAAATTAGTCTTATTTTCCTGTGTATAAAGTGACTGAGATGTCAGAAGTGTTTTCAGATCATCGGCTGGAAAGGTGCTTTTTTTTGAGAAGAGCTTGCATACTGCTTTGCACAGGACTCAGTAAAAAATTTCCCTGCACACTCACTGTGATGACTAGATGTTTGACAGTGAGAGAGGAAAGTTTCTGAAAGAGAAAAAAAAACTGTAATGAATGCTGAATGAGCAATACTGTGATGAATTTAGCAAAAAATTCATGTAATGTATGTACATGTAATGTACAAAAAATGTACAACTGATGTAAAAAACAATCCAGAGTAACAGCGTTTGTGAAATTACTTATCCAATAATATGGGGAATTAGTCAAAGAAGAGAGTCAGACTTTCCCTGGCAACTAAGCTTAATTCCACTTAAAATTTCCATCTTTAATTGCTACCTCAGGGGTAAATGTTGCCCTGACTCTTGGGAGAGAGCACAGCAGGCGCCACAAGCAGAGCTGAACAGAAATTTCAAACACCTGAGGGTTTATTTTTCCTTTTCTTAAAAATGGACCTCTCTTTCAAATCTGGAACTCTTTCTGGGGAAAGAAAATAATCTTGTGGGGATTCATTTCAATAACATTTAACAAAAAAGATTAAAATGGAGAGGAGGAGATGAGGAGGTTTTTGAAATGTTTAAAGGAAAACTCTGTTTCAAATACGACTGAGTAGGAAGAGAAGAAACAGGGAGGCAGGAACAGACAAGGACAAAAGCTGTGGTTTTGTTCATTTTTTTGTGATAGGATGTAATTATTCTGCTGTACGTGGGTAGAACAATGGGACATGGAGGAGCCACATAGATAAATCCTGCAATTTACCGCTGTGTATAGAGAGGATGCTGCAGAGAGACTCACTCGGCAGCAAATAACTCCAGGCCCGGCTGCAAGGGGAAAACACGCACAGGAGTTCAGCTGGGGTGGGATGAAATGCAAAGGTGAAGCGTGAAAAGCACGCAGAGCAGGACTGGCTCACAGCACTGGGTGAAAAAGTGCTCCTGAAGCAGTGGTAGGAGGGGATCAGATTCCTCAGGAATTCACCTCTCTGCAGCATGAGGCTTTTCCCCCTAACTGTTGTTTAACTATCCAGGTTTGCTTGAAGAGTTGGGAGAGCTCTGTTCAGATAAATGTGCGTAGAAACTGTTCCACTGCCAAATAGCTGTTAATTAGCTATAAAAAAATAAATGAAAAAAAAAAAAATATTAAGGTGCATCATTGTACATTAACTTCAAAAATGCTTCTGCCAGCAAAAGCAAAACAACCTCCTCCTCCCCACATAGCTCAATATTTTAGAAAAATGTTTTCCTATATTAATGACAGGGCTTTAGGATAAATTGAGATTATAACTGTAAAGGTGCAGAACTATCTAAATCCCTGAGTTTACAGAGACCAGGAGATGGAGAGAAAGGGAGTGATCAGGCCTCCAAGTTCCTCTCTGGTATTCTCCAAGGTGGTGTCAGGATTCCTATAACTTTATCACCCTAGGGACAGACCAGAAGCTCTCCCCAGTTGGAATTTCCCTAAAGAAGGGTGTTCCGGGCTTGCAGTCAAAATCAGATTATCAGGTTCAGGAGGAGGTATGCTGCGACACAGGTACACTCCTCAGAGTTCTGAGGTGTCATGGTTTAACCTCTGATGGCAACTAAATACCACGAAGCCGTTCTCCCACTGTTCCCCCTCGACACATATCCACTCTCCTGTGGGATGGGAAGGAGAATCGGGAGAAAGAAACCCACGCCTCCATCCCTGGCCAGCCCTTCCCTTCTGTAGGGGCAGGGCTCAGCATGGTATCAAGTACCACTGGCTGGTTGGGTTGTTTATCCCGACTCTGAGACCCATCTCTCTCCAGAGAGTTTCCATGCAATCTCTAACTGGTATTTTTAAAGAACATTGCTTCTAGCCTTGCAAAAAGAAGAGCTCAAATACAAATCACACAAAGTTGAGTTACCCATCAAGAACACACAGATCTGTTGTTTTTCCCTCCTTGGCCTTGAAAAGTAGTCTGGCTTTGCTTAGTCTCCTGAAAATATCTTGCTCATACCAAGCTACATGTAGAGGCTTCATGCAAGATGAAGACTGGAGCCAAAAAGTTTTTCTCTAAGTAGCACTCTACCAGCATTTGCAAATCCCTTCAAGATGATGTTCTCCTGGCTGGCTTCCAGGGCCCAGAGCAACAGCAACAAGTAAGAAGTTGCTGCTCTGCTTGGCGAGGATGCGCTGTGCAGGTGACCATAACCATCACTCTTGGGCTGCTCCTAACTATGTGCTGCGGGTTTTATGTGCAGCGCCCATGCTTCCTGCAGAGCTACAAGGTGAAAGTCTAAAAAAGAGCCTGCGGAGAAATGCAAGACATGGGTTTCCTTCCCCATACACTTCCTCAGGGCTTGGAGAAACAGTGAGCTGTAGTGATGTCTCACTCCCTCTTGTTTCATGCACTAAAACCAATCTGGGAAAGCCAGAGGACACTGTTAATGAGCGAATCAAGGGAGTTACTTTTCTTCTTTATGATCTTTATTTAATGATTTAACTTCAGAGCAATGGAAGATGGGGTAGTTCGGGAAGGTAAATTGTGGATCAAGAAGACATAGAAAAGGAAGCAAATACGCTGTAGGTATCAAAAACACCCAGAACTAATTAGAATAATGAAGAGATTATATGAGTCAGTTATGGCTCGCTGAAATGAAATGGGGAAAAAAAAGAAAAAAAGAAAAACCACACCAAACTTTTCTCCTCAAAGTTTTCTTGAATTCAACACATTCTCACTCTTTAAATCTTGAGAAAGAAAACAAAATCTAACTTTTTTATTGGCAGAAAACAATTGAATTAGAAAAAGGTTAAAAATTACCATCTCAAGCAGTATGAAACAGTTTGCAAGTGATGCAAATTTTCACTCAGATTCTAAACTCAAAAAGGTAATCAGCTTTCTTTCCAGTCTAACCTTTACTGCTAAGGTTCATCTGGAAATAGAGCCATCTAGTTAAATGAAAACCTTTGTGGGACAGATTTTGGAGGTGAGAAGGATGGGTTATTGCAAAAATTTCTGAGGTAAAGACTGTGGCAGGCATTGCAACGCCCATTTCTTTTTTAATCCATTTTGTTCAGGATCACAACCAATACTCAAAAAAACCCACCACGACAGCTTTTAAATACATCAGAAGAAATACAAGCCTTCTCCTTTCCTAAACGTTGTAGTGGGTTCCTTTGCACCACTATACATTACTTTAGAAGTCGAAAGTTACGTGTCAAGTTTCAGTCTGGGAAAACCACCAGTGCTTACGGAAGGGATCCAAAGCATAACCTAGTTCTTCCAGGAGAATTAGATCAGACTGCAAGCTCAGCAATGCAGCAGCTAACTAGGTGTATAGAAACTGCAGGCTCACAGGCACACATCTCTGCAGCCAGAGGAAGGGTGAGAGAAAGAACATGAATACCTGAGCCCCACCACTCTCTTACTGCATATGCAGCAAGCAATTTCCATCAGCTGTCTGTGATAACAGCTATTTCCTCCTTTATGCACCAGATCAATCCAGTCGGGCACACACAGTTAAGAAAAAATATTTGTATGACCTTCATAACTACAGAGCCTTGCCCTCTAAACCAGTGAAATGGGATTAGATCTGTATGTAGAGAAGATCATTACTAATACTGTTCTTAACCCACACAGCCACATTCCTCCCAGATCCAGAGAAATCCTTTCCAAATAAATGTGCTCATAATAGGAACTCCCCAGAGTTATTCACCACAGTTACACACATCGCATCTTTTCAAATATGGCAGCTTGCTGTTCCACACGTGGTTATATCCCAAGTTGCTCTGGTGAACCTCAAGTTTTTCTCTCATTTCTCCTCTCTCTACACTGAGAAGGAAGCAACCCAAGTAGAATGGCTATGTGTGTTTACCCTCATGCACAGACCATGCAAAAGAGTGTAACAAAAATGGGAGGCCACCTAAAACTTGTTTGTATTGGTTTTAAAGTCCATGCCAGGCTAACAACAGCCTGCGATTTCTGGGTTCCTTTTCCCAAAGAAGACAACAAGCATAACTCAAAATATGCACCTGTACTCATGAAAAGAGCTGAAGAGATAAGTGGAATTTGTATTTATTTTACGTACATTAACACTGCTAAGTCATGGTTGGTTGTTCAATTACAGAGCCACATTACACAGCTGCTTTAGCACATTGTGTACATCAAAATCACTATAGTGCTTTCAGTGGACCAGTGCGCAGGCAGAGGGACGAGATGAGTCCCAATAAGAGGCCATTTTCTCCAGGATGGAGGAGAGAGCATGAAAAATCTTATCATCCTATACATAAGTTATAGAGTAACAAAAATGCTGACTTATGCCATTAACCTAGTAAATTCATAACCTGGAACTGTTTGAAAGCTGATTTGTTGAAAAAGCAGGGGTCTTTTTATTACAAAGCTGAATCTACTTACAGTTTTAGAAAAGTTTTTTGTTTGGTTTTTTTTCTAAAAAAAAAAAAAATAAATTCAACAGTAGGAAAGCAGAAACTGAGCACTTAATCTGTCAAGCCCTGTTGCAACACATCTATTGATCATCCTGCTGAATACACATTTTGTTTCGATTTTGCCCATGCTTGGTTATACAGTGCTATTCACTTCTCTGTACAAGTTTCTGAAACGGCTACAGGGATGCATGAGCCAGATTGACAGTCACCAGGCACTGACTGAGTATTTCTGCTGTTTTCAGTAGCACTGGCCCAGCCCCTCTGAGACGAAGAAGTCTCTACATTTGACACAGTTCACCTCGAACTCTGCTAGCAAAGCTCCTACTGCACTTCCCAGCCCCATTCAACTCATCTCCACAGCACCAACATCACAGCCGGACTTGTCTCTATTGTGCACTGTCTTTTTGAGTTTTAGCAACAAATCATGTGGTGCTCTAGGCATTATTAGTGTATGAATAGAAAGGGAACACTTCATTTTGTCATTAATTATTTTGTTTACATCCTGATGTAGGCAAATAAACAATATACTTACTGCTCCATAACAAGTATCACTGAATTTTATGTTACTGACACATAATGTTTGATTCACGCTTTTCGAAGGATGTTGACTTCAAATGTTTTTACACCAGTGACTGTTTATGCTTGAGGATATGAGGGGGACAAAATTATGGCAGAATAAGTGCTAGAAATCCACTGGGATAGTAATAAATTATTATGTGGTTGTAAGGAATTAGTTGAACTCTTCAAGTACTTCAAGGCACAGGAGACTTTATTTCTGCACCATGGAAGTAGAGCTCAATTACATACATCTAAAAAAAACAATGATTAAGTTTTCTCCCATGGAATTTCCCTCCCATTCCTTTTCAGGATATTAATGAACATGCAGTCCCCTCTTATATCGTCTTATCTAAAATAGTTTTCGCTATAGTGACCAAGCTGAGCTAAAAGTTATTGCACAACATATCACTCTTGAGCAATCTGGAGCTTTTTGGAATCTATAGCCACTTTTACTTCGTAAATTACATGGAATAAATAATTTCTCCAATGTAATATATTATGGAGGTAGATTTAATATCAGCAGTACCACTGCTGGGTCCTTTAAGGGTTATCTAGTCCAAGCCCTCTGCAGCGGGCAGGAACATCTTCAACAAGATCAGGTTGCTCAGAGCCCTGTCCACCTTGATCTTGAATATTTCCAGAGATAGGGTATCTACCACTTCTGTTCCAGTGTTTCACCACTATCACAGTATTTTTTTTTTCCCCTATATCTAGTCAGAATCCCCCCTCTTTTAGTTTAAAACCTTTACCCCTTGTCCTATCACAGAAGTATCTACTCAAAAGTCTGGTCCCATTTTTTTATAAGCTCCTCCTTTAAGTATTGAAAGGCCACAATAAGTTTTCCCCAGAGTCTTCTCCAGGATGAAAAACCCCAACTCTCTCATCCTGTCCTCACAGCAGAGGTGTTCCAGCCCTCTCATCACTTTTTGTGGCATGTCTTTCTTGTGAGAACTCCAGCATTGGACACAGTGCTTCAGGTAGGGCCTCACCAGAGCAAAATAGAGCAGTGGAATCACCTCCCTCAACTTGCTGGCCAAGCTGCTTTTGATGCCCCCCAGGATACAGTTGGCCTTCTGGGCTGTAAACACACTGGCTCATGTCCAGCTTTTCATTCACTAGTATCCCCAAGTCCTTCTCTCCTGGGCTGCTCTCAAAGCAGAGTTCAGGCCTCAAAGGAAAAAAAAAAAAAACCAAACAAAAAAAACGACAGACTTGGCCCTTGTCTTGAAAATCCTGAGATATCTAAGCCCTCCAAAATCGGAAACAGAACTGAAAAGTTTTAAGAATTTTCTGTTTCAAATCTGGAGCGGGTTTTGAGGCTTCTTAGCTGCTGTTGACAGAGTACAGGTCAGGATCTGCTGCATCAGGATGTCAGAGGGTACTGTGTCCTGACAGCAGGGAAATCCCACGGTTGAAAACAGTAAAGGAAACATAATCAGAAGACATGGAATATTCTCATTGTGCTTACTAAATTCATTGTGACAGGGTTTATTACAATGAATAGGAAATTAATTGATAATAGAGATGCTTGAAATGCAGCAAAGTGTTCCTGAGCTAGGAAGCCTTACAGCAGAGGAAGAATTTAATGGAAAAGCCATGTAATGGTAGAAAGAACTTAGTTACAGGCTACAGTCATGGCTGGTCTCTAATATCAATAAGTGTCGGAATCCTGCAACTAGGATTTTTTTTTCCCCCCCAACAGACAGAACATTGGAAAAATGCATCTTCTCAGCATTTTTGGAGGCAAGGTCCACGGCACCAAGAAGAAATCAAGCTTCTGTGTCAAGGGGAAGGGTCAGCTCTTTCCTCTACTCATGCGCAGCAAGCACAAGCAGCAGCGAGCGGCAGTGGCAGTGTTCTCGCCGTGCCTGACTCATTCAGTAATGAATGTGGTGTGTCAGTTTTGGGGACTGCACAGTTGACAACCCCGCCTGCAGCTCTGGCTGCTCCGCAAAGCACAGCAAAGGTCACAGTCAGCGACTTCCTGATTTCAGGTCACTGTTGCGCAGAAAGTTTCCCTCCGGCAGTATATGCATTTCACACCTAGCTGCTCCTTTTGTCAAGCTGTCATATTTAATTAAAATGCTGACAGTCTTTAAGGATCTCTACAATGTGCAAAAAGTACATAAGATCAACACTTCACGCTTCTACCAGAGGTTATTACTGGATGAAAATAATTTGGTTTCCTCTAGTTTTTAGGCTTTAAATTAGTTTTTCCGTTTGCTGTTTGTTCTCCATGAAAGGCAGAATAAGAACTTCCTAATGAGTGACTTGAACTCCTTCATACGGGTCTGTCCTCAGCCAGGACTTTCTCCATTCAGATGAACTCTCTCTCTGTGCTCACTGCTTGGTTTCTGCAGAGTGTGTGCTTAGGCTGCCGAAAAAAGAACTTTCAATATGTGCTGTCTCTGGCTTCCTGGTCAGAGCAGCATTTTGTTTTTTTAATCTGCAATTACTTCACTTGGGGTTAAAATCCATAGGAAAGTTAAGGCGTCTAACTGCCTATGAGATCTGCAAAAGCCTTATCCTGCTTCTGTAGTATTAATTCAAGTGCTTGGTTTCCTGAAGCTGTTCCTCAGGATGTATCACAAGGTGACAATTTCACCACTGAATGTACTCACAGCCAAACACTTTCTTATATGTTTCCTCCAGGCACCAGGAAACCTCAAAGTTATCTGGGAAATTCTACCCGGTTTTGTTTTTGGTTTTTTTGAAGACAGAAATAAGGTGCTATCACTGTTGCAAATAATTTACAAGAGCTAGAATTTCTCTCTGCTTTCAAGGTTAACAGCACTACCATTTTATGCATGTCTCTCTCCGCATTAACTTGCTCTGGCACTTTGTGTTTACCATTCTGTGCGTAACTATGGTCTCTAATTACACCTTGTGATATTGGGTCCCAGCTGCATCAGAAGCTCTACTTAAATAATTCCTATTGCTGTGCATATCTGACAACCTAGACAGAGAGATTGGGAAGACTGAGAGAACGTAAGCACTAGTCCCCAATGTGCCCGGTTTAACACAATTAAACAGAGACAGCACCTGAAATAGGCCTGATCCTCATAGTTGCAGTGACTGTGAGACCATCCACTTCTCCAGTTTCTGCATCTTCTCATCCATGTGCAAACTTGTTCAAGATTAGCTTGCTTAGGCTGTGAGCTTGGCTATTCACCAAGCTAAACTTAAAGGGGAAAATGCATCCCCAAAAACATATGACAAAAGGTCTCTAAACTGAAGACAGTTCAGGCAGAAAACACTGATAGAACAAAAATATTCAGTCCCAGCATTCCCCTTCACAAAGAAGTCAGTAGGAGATCACTCATTAAACTGTGTCGCTGTTTCCAGAAGTATAAACCTTTGGTACAAAATTCCAGCAGCACGAGTGTTTTAGTCCAAACTGAGAGAGAGCTTCTGAAACGCACCCGTGAGTTCCCCCGTTAGCCACACGACACACACTCAACACCACCTCCAGTTTCCATGCATTTTGGGGATTCTCTCAGGAGCAAGCCAGTCCCCAGGCTATAGGAATGGATGGGATGGGGCAGGCCAGGTTGGCCCCCTCTTCCTACTTAATCATCTACTGCAACAACTCAGACTAGTCATACCTGCAGGCATCCTATTTGGAGGGGGGGGGGAAGGGGAGGAGGGGGCCTAGATCTTTCTCCCTGTTTAAAATCAGGTGCAAATAATTTCTAAAGCTGCTCCAGGGGTACACTTAAATATGACCAACATATTCAAAAATACTGCCGTTCAGCAATTCATCTATATAAAAAAATGCTCATGGGAAGTGAATCGGTAGAAAATGGATTTTGCTTTGCAAATGTAATGATTCATATCATGATTATCTGTGCATTCATCCAGTCACAGCAGAACAATGTCATATTACACATCTGACCAAACACAACTAATCGTTATAGATTGATTAAACATTGAGATACTCAAAGGGTTTTTTCTTTTTTTTTCTCCGAATCAATCTATATTGTTACAGAGAATACAAGAGAGAATTGATAAAGAAAATTATGATTTTTCTAATGAAGTCAAAAGTACAAAAATCTGTATAAATAATTCATTTTTATTTAAATATTCAGCTGTAATAGCTACTTATTCTATAAATACTTCTGATATATACCTTTATATGGTCTGAGGTGGTAAAATAAAACTGGCTGGAAGGTCTAAAACTCAGGGAGTATATTTTTTATCTATATTATCTATGTATATTAATGTAGAATATAAAATATTATTTGAGAACTTTGAAAGGGAGGTGAATTTTTTTAAGATATATAAAAATTGTTTAAAGCCTCCAGAGCTCGGTTGCTGATTTCAAAGGCCATGTTTTTATGAAGCTGAATGTGCAAAACTTTGCACAAAGATTTCAATATTCATGAAGGAGAAGCTAGCAGAAGGTCATTAGTAATGTCTTCCCTGAGACCTGAATGAACACTCTTTAAAAGGTGAATAAAGATAAAGAAGACCAAGCGATGAGCTTTAGACCAGTTTGCTTGGAAATAACTCCCTATATGAAATTTTTCAGTCAGCCTTTAAACTGCTGACTCCTGAGTGGGCTACTGGATGTTCCCTAGACTCACGTGCACTCAGAATCATAAGGATATGCGCTGCCTCACCCAGCAGCAGGCTTGCTTAAAGCTAGCTGAAGAAATGCACCCAACTGTAGATTAGTTCCTTGTAGCCCGTATTCAGAAGCAGCAGAGTATGTTTCATTCCTAAAATACAAAATACAGGCCATTCAGCTCCGCAAAGCCCCAGTTCCAGCTCTCACCAATGGCTTGAATTAATTGTGTCATAGCTGAAGTTCTACATATGTTAGGAATTATGAAAAATGAAGCTGCCGAGCCCCCTGGTGACTTGTAAAGCTCTAGAATGCCTGGGGCACAGGTACTGAAATGTGCAGGTTTTCCAGATGCCATCTGGGCACCTCTCTCCATAGCTACTCAGTGGAGGTAGTTCATTCATATAGGCTGCTCCAGGTTGGGGACTTGCAGACTTAGGTCCTACCACTTAAGCAGGAGGCTCAATGAAGCGCTTCATGTTTCCTAGGAAGGCCATTATTTTCTAGACCTCGTGTCTGAGAGAGCTACAAACCTGATGCCTGTTCTCTGCTGACTGAAGCTGGAAAGTTTGACTGCTCCTATGGCCAGCTGCAGAGCTCAGAGTGCGGGAGCCCAGGGTTGTCTGCTGTGCTTGTCACATCTCTTTTCTTATTTACCCAGGAGTCATCAGGTAATGAAAAGCAGGCTTCTTTCTATCCTCCCAAGTTTCTAGCTGCCATTACAGGACGCCAATGCCTGACGAGGTGCCAGCATTGCTGTGAGAGTCAGATGGCAAGCAGCGCTGATCCACACTGGCCAATTCTGCCTCTGCCCCTGCTCCCAGGAACTGTACCTCATCCTCGCCATACCCACCAGCTGGGATATCATGCCCTGAAGCAGAGAGCCCCAACCTTTCCTCGTTGCAAGCAGAAATGTTGAGCAATGACAGGTTTGCATGCTAACATTTCTTCGACTCATACGGTTTGCAAAAATATTGTTCCAGTACATATTTAAGAGCCTCACAGGCACCATGTTGGCCAGTACCACTGGATGAGAATGGTAAAGAATTTTAAAAAAAAGAAATTCAAGATTTTTTTTTTTTAAAGGAAGAGGACAGTTCCAAGCCATTTTACACACTGTCTGAAACCGGATTTCTGAATGAATCATTTTTTTCCTGTTGCTTTTTTTTTTTATTATTATTAGTGTCAAGAACCTCAAAATGCACAGAACTATACTTTAGCAAGACACAAGCATATGCAGTTAACGACGGCCACCTTAAAAGACACATAAAAAAGGGCTACTTTTACGCATGTGCTTTTTTTTTTCTCCTTTCTTTTCCTTCAACATAATGATGTTGATTGCTCCTAGGAAGATTCAAAGTCGTGGAGAATCACAGTGATGTGAAAGAAGAAATTGAAAGCAATTGCTGCTTAGCACGTGTCAGCTTATTGTCAGATGCCTGCTTTTCAGATGCACACAGGTAAAGCACATGGCTCCCATTCCTCTGTCTGGCTTTGCTTCTTTTATCAGCACATCTCAGCACAAGCTTCTCTTTCCCCTTCTCTCCCACACTGTAGTTCCTTCATAAATCTCTCACAGTACAATGAAGTGTCACTGCGTTTATCCAGATCCAGTAACAGAGGAATACATCACAGCATGCAGAATGGGCTCTTAACTCTTCTCTTGTTTATTAATCTGTTTGAAATGCATAGTGAGAACACATCAATATTGCTAAGGTTAATGACTGATTGATTCATAGGAAGAGAGCACCAGCATTTACAGTCAAATGATCCTTAGTAAGTGTAATAAAGTCTGCAGATGAGCTCTCAAGGTACATAGTTACGTACAGCGATGCTCTTCAGCACACTCCAGTAGGAGGGCCATCATTTGGGTTTCTTATGGAGGGGCAGCAGCTGCTGGAGGGAACAGAGGAGATGTCTCGACATAAAATGCATTGTCACCAGCCTGAGCAGTTGTACCTCCTGCGATATGTGGCAGTAGAAAGCCCACGGAGCTCCCCAAGAGCCCTCTGATGAAGAGATTGGTACTTGTACCTTCCTCACTACAAGAGATGATGCTGAGTACCAATGCATGCTACATGATCTTTGTGGTTTATAATAGGGATATATGGTGAGGTGAAGAAGAGCTGGCTCCACAGAAACAATACCACTGTTTATAGATCTGTGTAATTAAGAAGCACGTGGGAAATAACAGCTCTCACTGTCACTGTTCAGATAATAATACTGTCCCTTTCAATAAATGAATATTCTAGTTATATAGTTTGTGTCAAAAGGGTTAGGGTTGCTAAAGAGATTATTTTTAACCTGCAACTTCAAATGCAATGGAAGTCAAGATTATCACAGTTGCCACCAGCAAACGACTGAATTGTGTGAGGACTTGCCAGATACACATGAAAGAAGCAGAAGCAACTTTGCACTTGATGTTTTAAAGTCAACAGGAGGCTACATTCACCAGGAGGATTTTATCTTAAAATGACAGCACTTTAAAATAAGGCTTTTGGTGGTCCCAGATTTCCTCTACAGAACAATTCAGAGACTCACATACTGCTTCTACCACAGATTAAGAAAACCACGTAACTGTTCCTGTCGCAAGGATCATTACTTTATTTTAAATGAAATCACTGCTCTGAGTCAGAGAGAGATGAGATTCAAAATGGCTTTGCAAACTCCAGGAGTCCTTTAAGCACTGGGCTATTAAGTGAAAAGAGAGCAGCTCAGGACTGCTTTGTATGAAAGGAAGCATGTTGTGTTGGTCTGCTCCAAAAAGTGCCACATTCACTGCCAAGAGGGCTCTGACATTACACATGACTGGGTAGCTCAATATTCAGGCAATTATGCATGTGATGAAACGTAGAAATTGAGGCACTTGCTTTTCTGCAAGCAAACTTCTGTAAGTGCCTTTAGGTATGACACATTTCCAAGGTTAGACATGGGAGAGCATCACCCTGCCAGCAAGCACATGCTAGTGTCATTAAAGATGGTTCAGCATAATGCCAAGTGGCCATAACTTTATGATGGGGTGGGGAAAAAACTGTATACTTTGACTCCTCTTTGTCTCCTGAAAATACTGTGGTTTGCTAGTAGTGGGTGTTTTCATGTTTCGCTGTCGGTCTCTAGACTCAGCTGACAGAGGTTACATATCTATTCTAGTCAAGGTAGTCATAGACTGGGCGACATTTCATTAAGTTTTCCATGCTAGTTCAACATCACTTCATATAATTTTTATCTTTTAAATGTTGTAGGCTATACTTTTCAATAACAGCAAAATTGTTTATATGCAGACTGCATAGAAAACAGCATAATTTTGCAGAGTATACATGGAGTATTATTGTGACCTTAATTTACATGAAGGCAGATGCACTGTTCTCATAAATAGATATTCCCTCAATATATTTCTTTGGAAGATATATCAATCTCATCCTGTCCTATCTAAAGCCCCAGAGGAAAGAGTGAACCCGTGACAAAGAAAGGCCTTAATCCCACTTTAGGCTTTAAGTACAGACATCCTTTCTGCCTCTGAGAACATCACTGAGCATCCTCCCACTATGGATTCCTCAGTGAGCCGATCTGGATGCAAAGAGCGAGCAGGATCTGCTGCTTACTTCAAGGACAGAAAAGCAAATGAGATTTGGACTTCATTTAACCTGCACGCACACACTGTGCTAAAAGAAGATTTGAGCTATGGCTGAAAGGGAATAATTAGCAATAATTAATTTCTGCTGCAGATCATTAGCAATTTACAACCCCTATGAGCAAATGAAAAGAAAACCATGGTTCATCAAACTCCTAAAATTAGCCCTAACTGAATCTCTAACACCGAGAATGGCAGTTTTTTTCTAAAGCGCTGGAAAACAGTGCAAGAGCTCTCCTGTCAAGCAGCTGCTGGTTGGCTGCAGCCCAGCGAATGTAGAGCTGTATTTGAATTTCTGCACTGTGGAGGACATTCACATCATTAGTTCACCAACACCAACAGGTTAGAGTTAGGAAGACTCTGAGGACTTCAGATACTCAGTTTTCAGCAAGTGTGACTTTTAACACCACTGATCGCCTTCCTGGTGGTGTCCCTTTTTCTCATTAGCGGTTTTTCAGAGTTAGAAACCAACTCACTGCTCAGACGGATTATGTTAAAGCCTTCCAGATGCAGAGCTTTATCTGGGAAAATTAGCCAAAACAAGTGTTTCTGTTTGGCAGGTCTGCAGGATATATAACCTCATCTATTTTCTATTAGGGACTTGAGAGATTTCTCTCAGACCACAGGAATGTGACAATTGATTAGTATCATTTATTTCCCTGCAAATCCTAACTTTTCTTCTGTTAACAGAGATCTCAATAGTAATAGTACTTCCTTCGTATATTACTTGGGGAAAACCCTAAATTAAAAAGGTAACTACTGTATACGAGTGAAATATGTTGCGTAATCTGAGAGTACATGTTGCCAGTATGCCAGAAACTACAGCAGAGGGCCTTACTGCTTCTCTCATTTTGCATCTTGCAATCAGGAATTCATTAACTGAAGCCTGGAACAGCTCTTTATTAGCCTTGCTCTCCCAACAAAACAAAACCGTCCACATTTGAAATTGCTTTAAGAAAATTTTTTTAACCCAGAAGTTTGCTGGCCTCTTCCCACAGAACCATGCACATCTCCACCTGAGTCATATCTGACAGCTGATTTTAGTGAAACTATTACTGAGTGTCTATTAAAATGGATGGGTACAGTTTAATCAGCTCAGTTATAAACAAGACATTGATTTGTGGTATAAGAAACAGAGTGAGATCCAAGGTTGCCGTAGTGCAGGCTGTCTCCATTC
Organism: Baryphthengus martii; assembly: GCA_013396935.1. Classification (NCBI taxonomy): domain Eukaryota; kingdom Metazoa; phylum Chordata; class Aves; order Coraciiformes; family Momotidae; genus Baryphthengus; species Baryphthengus martii. Next base: position 17,020 of record VWZK01009176.1, on the reverse strand, counting down.
TTCTTTACAGGTATTGTTCCGTTTAGACTGAAATCTAGGGCTTCTAAGCTTTCCTGTGGCTCCTGAAGAAGGTAGGAAAAAATAGTAATCTTTAATTAAAGATTGTCAGATAACTAGAGCTTCCTATCCCTGCCCTGTGCAGCTTTCTGGAACTGTAACCTGAGCGGTCCAGGGAGGCAAAGTGCCTCCCATCGCGCCCCAGGGATGCCACAGCCCAAGCCCTGCCAGAGACAGCAAAGACCTGCAGCAGGAACCCACCTGGAAGCCTTCTCACCTGTTCTGTGGGGTGAAATGCTCAGGACAGAGGCTTCCCTACTCTCCTGCAGTGGGATTGTGGGCCCTCATCATGACAGCAGGCTATCCCAAAGCCAGGAAAAAATGAAAATTATCTCCAATGCATTTAAAAATAATTAGTAAAAATGCTAGCAGCATCTGAAATCAAAGTTTTCAACATTACAAGGGGTAATCATCATCACCAACTGATCTCACTGCAAATGCTTTCAGGAAAGTCCACACAATGGGCATGTATATAAGATTTTGAAAAAATTTTGAACTTTAGGAATGCAATCTATTTCTGCAAGGCTCAGGTTTAGCTTTAGGTAGTGCATCATCATTAGCCCAGATCTCCACTCTGGAAATATAACTTGAACTATAACTTTAATAATTGTTAAATGGCAGAGAGCATGTTTTAGACTCTAGACTTCGAGATTAAAATACTGTAATCTCTTTACTCTAGAATCAGTTTGCACTGCTTTGTTGTTATTTATATGTATTTACATACACTCAATATCAATACCTATATAGTGTTGGTACAACTGATTGTTTATGAACAAGGTCTGAAATTTGAGACATTTTTGGCTGAATTCCCAGTCTCTTGCATGAAATTCTCTGCGAGTCATGGAAAAAAATACTTTAATCTATTTCAGGTATCCCATTTGAAACGAGGATGGGAAAATAATGGAGACAATAATGCCTCTTTAGACATTCTTTGTCTTACAGATTTACATATAATAATAGTAACCTCTTTCAGAATGAAGTATTTTTCACAGCATAAATTTGTGCAGAGCTAGCAGCCTTGGGGGCCTAAGGATAATACTGTAATATAAATGATAATTAATTTATATTTAACTGGGAAATTTTACTATAAATATATCTAGAACACTAGTCAATGGGAGATCATGCTATGAATCCCCAAATCAGATGTGGATCAGCTAATGTAAATAGAAATATACGTATTTCCCTGAATAAAAGAAAGCAACAAATCTCTATTGCCTACAGTTACAATCTGCTGACCTATATCGCCAGAAAATAAAGCTTTCTGTGCAGACCTTTCTCACAAGGCAGCAGTAATGAGGTTTGTGCAGGGCAGGGCTCCCCAGCATCCCGATCTGACTCCCCAGCCACCAGTGCCAGCAACCGTGCTCCCAGGTCTCCTCGTTTCTCTGCTGAAAATGCATCTCAAACTGCCTACTCCACCTGCATCTGCACTCAGGTACAGCTTTTCAAAAGCTGTTTAGACACTTAAATTTCACTAAAATTCCCCTTTAAAGTCCATTCCTTTGACAAGAGAAGTACTGACCCATCTGACAAGACATGCTTGCGTTTGGAGAACTTTTTTTACCCCTTCTCCTTTTCTCCAGCTTTCCAGCCAGCAACCTCCCTGTCACAAACCTCTGAGGGTTTTCCACGGGCTGCGAGAACACATTGTCACATCTGTCACAAGGTCTAAAAAGCCCTTGGAATACATCCCATGCTTTCGCTGGCAGATCTGCTTTACCATTTATTTGTTTGTTTGATTGATTTTTTGTTTTCTGGGTTTTTTTGGTTCAGCTGGATTTTTTTTCTACAGAGGAAAATAATAGAAGGAAGAATCTGTTAGAAAGATGGAGGCTCCCAGGTACTGCTGATCAGCTGCAAGGTGGTAAGCACAGACTGACACCGTCCAAAATGCTTAGAAAAACAACAGTAGTATAACTATTTTAGGTAAAGTTAGCAGCCAAGACACTTTCTAACCGCTCCTGTCATCCTGTGCCATCTCTGCTCTTCTGCTGATCAGCAGAACCAGTGGTGACATCTGCAGCACTTGAGTACCATGATTAGGAGATATACCCACTTACTGAAAATTTTTACTCTTGAAGAGATTTTCATTATGTGGTATCAACATGCACTACAGATCAGGCATGCTATTGTTCTCCTTTCAGGATTTTCCATGGAGACTTTATTTTTCAATTTGTATGATTATTTATTACTATTATATTGGTTCCTAGAGTACCAAAATTTGGCTGAGTCTGTAGGCACCTACCAAATGTGATATAAACTAGACCACAGTGAAAAAAATGTTTTTTCATATCTGTATAGTTGAAAAGAAAAAAATTAATCATAGTAAGTTGTTTGTATTCTATTATTCTATTTCACATATTTTAAAATATTAATAAAAATATTTTTAATATATAGTCATATATAACTCATAAGTTGGCAGGTTCTTTTAAGAAGTGCTGAAACTAGGGTTTTGAAGCTTTCAGAAATTGGAAAAAAGTGCTGAAGTCAATACATATTAGCAAAACATTTTACTGTTGTCAAATTTGTGTATTTTGCTGAAAAGTTTCACGTAGAGTTTCACTCATCCCTCTGTCTCCATGAATTTTCCATTTACAATCTGTTAGATGTATATCCTACATGTTACCCCCCTACAGAAAGTGTCTGTTAATGGGTCAGCACTATAGCTGAGAAAGACAAACTTAAATCTGTCTGAAATTAAGTATTTCAATATTTTTGTTTACCACCATTTTAGCCTTCTGTGAGCATTTCTATTCTACACCCACAAATTCTTCTGAATTCCTTTTCCTGCTTTGTGTCCACCTAAAAAAATTATTTGCACAGTGTCCAAGTTGTACAGAAATAAGAAATTATGAGCTAAATCTCCAAGGAGGGTTTCAAGCTACAAAACCCAAGGCAGAAACTCTTGGGCAAACCTTTGTTTTTGAGCTGGGAGCCATGGGGTGCTTGTAGTGCAGCAGAGACATCTCCCTCTGCAGAGGGGCCCAGCCCAAATTAGGCAGGGACGGGTGGAGCAGAAGCGATGGAGCTCACTTTGATCACGACTGTCATTTTTGCTATATCCTTTCATTAGCCCATAATGCATCAATAGCTAAAATGTCATCTCTTGTGTTACCTTGCCTGGCAATTCCGTTTAAATTGTCAGAGACTTGCTGGCATTTTTAAGGCTAATGATACAACGGCTTATATGACAATAGACGTTTGACGGCATGTTGTCCATATTAATTGCTTTATGAAACAACAAGCCAAAAATTTATTATATAGTTTTGAAGACAGATTGTTTATATTAATTGTTTTATGAACAACATGAAGCAAAATTGATTTTATGGTATTGCAGACTGATTTATTCAGCAATGCATAAGTCATCATCCAGTGTCTACGCTCTACAGTTAATTGGCACTTTGAAAGTCCTTTCAAAGCCCTTCTCTCATCTACCTGAATATGATTACAAGTGCTACGTATAAATCAACTCAATTATGATTAAAGATTTCAAAAAAACCCCTCCCTGAAATACCTAAATTAATGTGAGAGGAGAAAGTGCAGCATAAGAAAGAGTTAAACTAGTAACAATATCAAATATACACTGGAAAAAATCAGATCACTGTAGCTACTGTTCTGTAATAAACGGACAATAAAAGATTTCCTCTCAGAGTCTGGCTCAGCAGATACTCTCTCCATTTATCTCAGTTTTTGCACAACTTTCTTGTCAGACAAGAAGGTGGCATGGAGACACTAGGACAATGTCGGATTCCTTCTTAACACCCATTGCCCTCAGACTTTCTTTCCGTTAATTGGAAAGGCAGTCAGCACTGAACAACTCCTCTCTATACAGAGCCCATCATACAGATTGACAGTGGACCAAAGATCTTTTTTTCAGCCAGCTGTAACAACATTTCTATCTAAGCCAATTAGATGTAAGAGATGATCTCTTCATTGCATCAAAAGTGTTAAAAAAATTATAATGTCTTTTCTCTCATCTTTTTCATACTGGTGTAAATTAAGTGACTTTTATTGAGTTGTATCACATTTGCAGTACAATAATTATTAGTAATAAGGGTATTATTGTAACATTTTGGTATGTCCTAAATATCCCCTTTGTTTTCTGCATATACTAATTTTAAAATTCTATCTAATTTAAATATATAAATAATACCAGAAAGCAATCAAGATTTCCTCACTATGATCAGATGTTGCTTGCTTGGGTAAAGTTCACTTTCTTATAAAAATAACAAATAGCAAAACATCTCAATCTGAAAAAATCCCCATCAATACTTCATGGAAAATGAATATGCCTTTTCCTTCTTTCTCTGGCATTAAATTACATTCACGCATCTAGCACCGCACTCCACTAAGTCCATCACAAGAGAAAAATCATGATGTATCATTGAAGATAGAACCTGAGAGTGGCACAGAGAGGCACAAGACACCTAAATCATCTCCCCAGAGGATATGTAGTGATAATTCAGAATTAAAATATTTTTCATTTGCAACTGGAATGTGACAGGCTTTGATTTGCAGCTGAAAACAAATAATATTTTCAGCTGAAGTTTTTACAGAAAGTTCCACGTTTTCCAGTCATCACTTTTATCATTTAAACACCAGCTAAGAAGCATTTGTAGCAGCTGAAGGATATGCATAAACTTGCAGTAATTCTGGAAGAGAAGCTTCAATTCCATAATGAGTTGTTGATAATAAACTTTATTACTACCACATCCATGATTCACAGTGTGGAAACTACAGCCAAACAAAGCCACGCGTATAAAGGAGGAGGATACTCTTATCTTCACAGGTGTAATTGGTAATAAATAGTTTATATCAAAGACTGAGAGAACTCCTTACACCACTGAGTATGCTTAGTAACTTACTGAGTGACAATACAAATTGTCTAAGGAGGGTATTTTTCCCATTATCTTAATACATCTCTCCATCTTTTTCAAGAAGATGTGTTTTAAAATAGCAAGTAGTCTTTTTCAGCAATGACTTAGGTAGTGAGCTAGGCCTGATTTTCAGAAAGGACTAGGTATTCCTCAGTAAATGGGCTATTTTCAGAAAAATAATAACAACAAATTTTGCCAAGAGTTAAGTGTCTGTGGATACTGAAATGTCCTACCCTTTATATCCCACGAGCAGAGGAACTACTCATTGTGCTACCTTGACAAGACATACTAGTCTATGTGGTGATGTTCACACTGTTACGTGCTTGACCTATATAATATTCAACTACCATCACACAAAATAAAGCAGCTTCAAGGGGTAAATTTTGGAAGGCTTTGGTGCACGTTTTCACAAAGTTGAATGGTAGGAGAGTTTATAGAGAGGCAGGGAAGCAGTAGCCCAAATTGACTCTGGCAGAGCAGGGCTCTCCATGCAGGTCTCTCACCGCACAGTAGTCTGTCATTTTGTACAAGATCTTGTCCTGTAAACATGATTTGGAATTTCTCAGAGCAGAATCTGAAATTGAAGTAAGTCATTTTGGGGGGTTTACGGATCCCAATATTTCTCAAGTTCCACTTGCCTAGTCTGCAGGGTTTTTCTAGGCATAACTTGAAGGCAAACTGTAAACAATGAGGCAGTTCTGCGAAGCGAACCATGGACGCCAACACAATTGAAAGTAGTCCAGAGTTAGGTGCAGAAAAACAAATTATGGTTCATTTATGTATTAGGCTTTGTCACCTAGAGAGGCAAGGCATCTTCTCCCTATGGATCTAACCTTTATATTATTTAGAGAAGTAGGGGGGGGGGTTGCCAGGAAGAAGGGCAAAGTAGTGGGAAATGAAAGATGAGGTTTCCTTTGTGGTAAACCTATGTATGATCTCTGCCCAGGATACCACCAGGAGATTCTAGGGAAACTCACCTCCCCCATTCTTCATCCTCAGAGATCCACAAATTACAAAACTATCATTCAAACGATATTTCCCTACATCGTTACTAAAAAGCTAAAATATTCAGAAGAGCAAACAACAACAAAAAAAAACCGCACATGCAACAAAACAAACAGGACAGCCACTTTACTGATATAAGTAGTACCCTCATTACTGACTTTTAGAAAAGGCAGGGAGGAAAGGCAAGTAGGTGAAAATTAATAACCCTTCTTTTGCACACAGCAGAGAGCTGTCACGAGTTATGTGATCTAGGCATTTTTATCCACTCCACCCATCTTCCAGACATAATTAATTTATAGTCATTTTAACCTGCAAGTGACATTTGGAGGACTGACAATCAACTTTCCATGCTAGCAGTGGGGTGTAAAAGTCTGAGTGCTGCAGCATTCATGTGGATGCATTGAAAAATGTAATTGATGGGACCTCCTACCTTGTTAAGTGCAGTGGCACTAGCTGTAACTGCATGCAGGCATGAGAGATACACTCATTTCCTTAGCAGAGAGAATAAAAAATAAATAACAGAGATTAATATCCTAAAAAAAATCCCTTAAACTCCTGTCTTAAGGAATAGCCAACATTAATACCCATGCGTCTCTGTGTTTTAACTCATAGGCTGTGGTGGTTTGTATATATATGTAAACTGTCTGATATATGGTTTTCTCTCACGTTTCAGATTGTAGTAAAATTAAGACATGAGGTACACAGTTTCTACTAGAACCATTGTAAATGACAAAAGTTAATAATAGATCTGTGACAAAAAAAAAAAAGTAATAAGAACAGTAGATGTATGTGCATATTTGTATCATAATTCAAGGAACCATAGATGACAAGGTCTCCTTTGATGAAAAATTGTTCAAATAAACAGAGCTCAATTTAACAGGACTATAGATACCAGACAGCATCTCTAATACCTAGAATATCAAGAAAACAGATCTAACTTACAAAACTCTCCAATTATCACATGTCCACTTGGGGCTTGATGGACCACACTGCATTATGAATTGGAAACACTGGCCTAAAAACTGGGAGAGCCTTACAAAGGCTTAGGCACCTGCTTTATCTACGCAGATGTTTTCTGTGATTAAAAGCATTAAAGTGCTTGAGTTGGCAAATATCCTTAACAATTTTGTTAGTTGAGGACATATTCAATGCAAGGCTTGTCTTCAATCAAGAACTGCAGTCTTGTCAGGCTAGGTGACCCTAAAGCTACCCTCTTGTCTTAATTACCAGAAAATCTGTGAACCAGTCTTGCTTATTGCATTAAGTCCTTACAATTACACATTTCCACCCTCTTGTCCTCCTCTTTCTATGCCCTCTCCAGCTTGGCTTTGCTTCCAGCATACTCAGGATGGTGTATATCAGACACTCCAAAAGAACAGCTTCAGTCCAGTTTGTGCTTAATAGCAAATAAAAAAGGCAGCGTCATTCAGCTCAGTAAGCAAAAATTCTCTCCTCTTTATTCAGGCTGAAATGTTTCCCTCATTTAACCGGGAAGGAAGACCTTCCTACCTTGCACTTCTGCAACTAGCCCTCTTTATGCCGCTTGTGCCAAAGCAAGCCCTTCCCCAGTGAACCTTTACCAGCCTTACTTATAGGAGTGAGGAAGTACCATGGTCCTCCTTGCTGTGTTTTTACGGGAAAAGGCCACCTCTCTGCCAAGCTGCTAGAAGGTCAATATTCTTATTACAAATGCACCAGGTGCACGGTCATGCTCCCCACATCGGAAGGAACAGCCTCTGCCTAAGAAATGTTTGGTGGCAGGCAGAGGACACATCCATTCTGCTCCGGGTAGCAGAATATGCACAACATACACTTTAAAAAACCAAAAAGTTAGAGTATAGATCTTCAGATACTGCAAGAAAGGGACATATATAGCATAGTCTGACAGAAAAGCAAGCACAAAGATGATAAATTTCATTTCACTGATTTAAAGTGCTAGAGAAATGAAATAAGTGGTAATCAGTGTGTTATCTCCAAACTCAGGTACCCAAAAGCACTCTTGGTTATAAAACGTCATGTTAGTCAGGAGTTCGTTATATTTCTTGAGTAGCATAACAAACATGAGCCTGCCTTCCAGAGGTGGGGGGCATCCTCTTTTGTGGGAGCAGAGGATACCCTTGAGGCACTTTGTCATATGATACTGTACCAGAGAGCTAAAAATAGGAAATCATGTCAAACTAGATTTATAAGAGATTGCTTTCTCTGTGTGCAGGCAGTCTGATTTTAGATTTACATCCGATATATGCTCCAACTATATGAAACTGTTCCCTCCTGAACACCTTCAGAGGCCATAAAAAAAGTCCAGTGTAATACAGCTCTAGCTATACAACTGTACCACTGCCACTCACTCAACTGAAAAAAAAAATAATAAAAAATTAAAAGCAGAAAGAAGGGAGACCCGCAAGAATAAGCAACAAATGTCACAAGCATCAGCTTCTATTCCACAAGTACCTATAACCACAGACACTTTAAAAAAGTGATATAAATGTTATCAGGTCAAAACCAGAACATATTTGCTTTGGTCAAAATTGGAACATATTTGCTTTGGTCTTGGTGGTTTTTATCAGCTTCTCTTCAGCTAATCACTTTTCATCACAGCAGAACTTGTATTTTAATTCTTCCCTTAAAGAATCTAGGTTTCTCATATGCCTCGGCTTATCTACCCACCCAAGATGTAGAAGATGTGACAGTGTTGTATGAGATAAAAGTTTTATTGGCCTGTATTTTGGATGACCAAATTGCTCATGGGCAGCAAACTCATTAATAAGTTATGAAAGTCATTATAACAAGTGCCAATAAAACCTTTTTATGTGAGATTGCCATATATTCTACATATGCAACTTATTTTACAGGAAGGGATAAAGTTTATATAAGACACTTTTTAGAGTCATAAAAAAAAAATTATGGAGACCATTTCTTCTACCCTTCCAACTGCAAACTGTACTTTAATTAAAGTAAACCATGCTGCACTGTGCTCAGAGGTATAGAAAATTTCAAACATCTCTCAAACTTACTGCTGTAGCTTTTGCTTTCTCAGAACTTGTGACCTACCAAAGCTTGAAGAAAGTGCTGGAAAATTATAGCTTCCTGTTTTCCAAAGGTGAAAACCATCTAGGCAGAATTCTGAATGATCGCATAGTTGGATAATTTAGGTTTATCAATAATCCAGAATCAAACACGGTCTGTCCTGAACATCATTCATCACAGTTTTCTAACGGAGGGAAAATTTGAAAATGAAAAGGAGTATAAGTTATAGTTAAGCTGGCTTTATGAAAAAAAATACCAATTTCTGAAGATACTTAAAAAAAAGATCCCAAGAAACTGAGTCAGAAGAGTGTCAGTGAGGAAGCTATCAATCCCTGCTCAATTTTAAATTAGCCCACAAGTATAGGACAACAATGGGGCAAGAAGGGCAAAGAGGATGAGTGTGTACACATACAGTATTTTGTAAAAAAAATAAAAATTACAAAACAGTAATATAAGTCTAAATATAGACTTATAAGTCTAAATATAAGTTTCTCCATTTGAATGGGTTGTCTACATACTTTTGTTCATTCCTGGAGGAAAAAAACAACTTAATCAGCACCCAAAACAGACTAGTTTGAAATAAACAGTTTGTGGTCTGGAAGTGCTTTCTCTCTCACTGAAATGGAGTTTCTCTCAGTAGCCTTCCACCTACCCTTTGGACATTTGCAGTCAGAGATGAATTCAACTCAGAGTCCAATTCTGGCTGCCAACTTCACCGCCAGTTTGCTTCATAGACAACCATTTATACAAACGTAAAATTAGTCCTCAAACATCTTTTTAACTCGGTATCATTTTCAATTCAGACTCTGCTAGGTCAGTGACTCTGCAGAGTGCATGTCAACAGTTAATTTGTCCATAATTTTCTTTCTAGTGAGAGTAGCACTCCAGTCAAAGATGTGGCTTCTGCTGATGCTGGGTCTGCAGTCTGGACTGCATTTTGACATATTTGCCAGGTACATAAATATTTCCTGGTAATTTTTTTTTCAATTATCTGTTGCAGTACCAAAATACCCTTTGCTTGCCTATGTTGATTTCTGAAGATATCTGTCGCTGTTGTCAAAATACACATAAATCAAGGCGTGAGCATAAGCATCAGCACTCCTTGTTGATTGTTAATTCTATGTTCCCAATGCCCATCTTTCTCCAGAAGTCTACAGGAGCAATTTACTTAAAGTATCAGTACTAGTGTTTTGCCTTTACCTTTCAAATCACCAAGATGCTCAACTGGGCTCCTGTGCTCTTGCCCAGTGATTTTCAAAATATAACAAATGCTGGCAAAGAAATGTCAAACTTGTGTCATGCTCCTACTGTTGTCCCAGTTACTGTATGGAGCAAAATCTCCATCTTTCTGGCAGAGAGCCAGGGGTCCTGCTGCGGAACGGGCTCCTTATATACTGTGAAGGGCAAGATGTGACATGTCATAAAAGAAGATGTATCCAACAGCTAAAAAATTAAAAGACCTGTTAAAGCACTTCCTCTACCCAGGCTGACAGTCAGGCATCCTGGACAGGCACCCAAGGTGGTTAAGTCCTAGAAAAAATGAGCTGCTGGCTAAAGAGCTAGCCGATAACATCCTCGCTCGCTATGGAGCAGGAAACGTTTGGTTCACAGCACTGGACAGCAGGTATACATGAAGATGGAAAGTTTTACAGTAGGATCTAGTCTACTATGAAGAACTAATCTGTGGCATATTGGCATGGATCGAACCCTACCAGTCAATCATTTATGTGCTTTGATGAATCTTATCTGACCGTCATTTACATTCAATATATGCCTTTTACCTTAGCAACAGGAGGTATTAACATGCCAGGGCAACACAGCATCCAAAACAAGAGCACATGGAGTAATTTCCACTATATTCATAAAGGCTCTTCTCCATGACTCTTCTGAAAATGTGATCTCTAATCTTAGGCTTTTCCTTGCAAACTGCCATCTCTTATCACAGAATCGTTGAGGCTGGAATAGACCTCCGAGATCATCAAGTCCAGCCTATGACCCAACACCACAACACCTAGCTAGACCATGTCACTAAGTGCCACATCCAATATTTCCTTAAACACCTCCACCGTGGATGGCGACTCCACAACCTCCCTGGGCAGTCCATTCCAGCGCCTAATGACCTTTCTGTGAGGAAATGCTTCCTAACATCCATTCTAACCCCTGCCCCCGGCGCACCTTCAGGCCATGCCCTCTTGTCCTGTCACTAGTTGCCTGGGAGAAGAGCCAGTCTGCCACCTGTCTACAACTTCCTTTCAGGTAGTTGTAGAGAGTGATCAGGTCTCCCCTGAGTCTCCTCTTCTCCAGGCTGAACAACCCCAGTTCCCTTAGCCTCTCCTCGTAAGACTTTCCCTCTTGATCACAATCACCTGTCAGTTGAGTGGCCAGACTCCACCCCACAAGCAAGGTGGCCAACACCTTCAGGAATTTTGTTTAGGAATATTTTATTTTCAGGACTTTTCAGATGAAGTGAGACAATAGGGAACTGTACAAGAAAACAGAGCAGAGTCCTGATGGTGCTGGACTGCAAAAGCTGTAAACATCTGGGAGGAAGTTTCCTTCAAGCATCTGTCACAGCAAACTCTCATCATCCGTGATTTAGATACTTGCATCTAAGCTCCTTGGGAAATAGGAGGAAGGAAAGCAACATGAAACATGTCTGACTTGCCAGGGTTTATCAGAAGTTAAAGCAGGAGGTACAAAAATTGCTAAAGAGAATGGAATTGGAGAACTGGGAAAAAGAACATTTGCACTAGCTGGGAAACAAACAAAAGGTATTTTTGTTTAAGCCGATCTAAGTGAGAAAAACCAACTATACAATAAATTAAGTTAAACTTGAAAAAGCAGATTCAACAGGAACAGTATGACGTGGCTTAAGAATATCTGGATATCCTAAATATTATGCATTATCTCTGAAACTCTGTTGATATTTGGAATGGTGTCCTGCACTCAACAACACAGGAGAAAGAAATACAAGCAACCACTCTCTCAGGGTAGGGAGAAACTAGGCTGGACTAGCACTTTAGTGGAAGTCAGGTACTGCTGTGCTCGGGTGGTCCCTGGCAGCAGCAAGGCAGAGCTGACTGCACCAGGAAGGACGCAGGATAGCCCTGGGGTTGCTCTAACACTTGCAGAGGGTCAGCCTGGCCTCCAGCTACCCTCCTAGGTCTGGGACCTTAAATTACCTGCAAAGGTAATTTAAAGAGACCACAGCCAAGCTGAACACGTCTTTTTCTCTCTTTCTTGTTTTAATAACATCTTCAGTAGTCACAATAAAACACAGCTCATCCAGTAACTCAGGAACTTACTGTAAGCTGAGTAATAAAGTCCCTGGGCATGCTTGGAACATGGGCTGGAACATAACACCTTTCTATTATAACTCAAAAGGTGCAGTAATTGGCCTGGCCATATGACACATTCAAGTTCCCATGGCTGATCCTCTGTTATTTAGATGGAGGTGTACAGAGGCAAGAAACTGTGAAGACATGCAATTTTCTTCTTTTCTGTGCTGACTTTGTACTGCAGCCCCATCCATTTCCCACAGCTATTCGTGTTCCCATTCAGATGTGGAAGGGTAGCAAAGTGAGCCATGCCATTTACAGTGTAGTTTAGAAATGCCCAGCCTCAGCTAACAGATTTGGTGTAAACTTGAGCAGTAATCAAGACACCAAAGCAGGCAGCTCAGTGCCAGCTAATTTACTCTGGTTTAAAGTTCAAAGTTGAACTATGTTATAGACTGCACCCAAGACATTTGCATTGCATTTCTCAGTCTTAAAACACCACTGTCATCAGTTTTTCACATACAGCTTTACTTGCCCTAATCTGAAGTGTAGCCATCAGATGGAAAATGAGTTGGAGAACACAGAAAAAATGTTAACAATTTATTTATGCCATTGTTATTTATACTACAGTGACCCCAAATAACTTCTGCATATAAATGTGGCAATAAACATTGACTGTATTTATGCCAATTATTCTGCCTGACTCATTGATTTTAAAATGATGCTTTACAGCTTTAGCACTTCCCTCAATTTTTTTAAAATCCACTGCTGTCTGTCAGCAGTGGCAGCCATTGCTTTGCTAATCAGGGCAAGCTTGTGAGGTACCAGAACTTAAGTAACAAAAATTAAAGATCTAATGAGACAGAAGAACCACCTCCTTGTCACTGAGGCAATGCACTTAGAAGAGCTCAGCCAGTTAGTGGTCATAGTCTGTGGTCAGTCCTAAGCAACAGTAGTGTTTTAGGAAAGATAGTCCCTTGTCAGAGAGTCCCACAACCCTTGTCTGACCATAAGCAATTCAGGAAAATGCAAATCATCCTTCCAGAAGTCTAAAAAGAAGGCAAATTCTGAAAACACACGTGATAAATTCCCTATCTAGGGCAGCAGTTTTAGACCACATGAAGGTTTTTTCAGCCCCTGGGGCAGAGAGAGTTGGCCAAGACAGGCACAGTATGCAGCTCTGCTTAATGTTTCTTGAGACAAGCAGCTAGGCTCTTCTTACTGCGTTAAATATGGGGCAGTTTACATGTTCCTCCAAACAGAATGCAAATTTCTGCCTAGTAATCTAGACCTAGCAACACTCTGGTGGTCGTGCTACCACAAGGCAGTTCTTTTTTGACCAAATGTATATACGTACACATGTTAGAAAGAAATCTTGGTTAAATCAAGTGTTTGCCTTAAGTCTAGAAAGGCTGTTAGTCCAGATAAGGCACATTATCTTCAACAGCTTGTGGAAACCATACACAAGACTGCAGCATCCATTGATCTGTCTCTAGCTCCGAACTGCCAGCCATGCACTTACAGCTCAGCTGGAGGCAGTTCTCCAGAGCTCAGCATCAGACTCGCAGCTCAAACCACCGAATCCCGACTACCATATCTTAACCCATGTGCATGCAAACAGCACTCCAGACTGTGCAACAGATGGCTCAGAACAGCTGTCTATGAAATAACTCTTAGAAACGAGGATGAGCACCAGAAGGAAAATAAAAATTCCCAGGGACTTCTTCCTCAATGAAGAGGTAAGTTACTGTTTGGTCTTCCGAAAAACAAAAATATCAGGCAAGCTCTTTTGCTTTCCAGTAGAAAGTTACAAACTTCTTAAAAGGTGGTCATACAGTTTTATGGAGTTACCCAAGTGGTGAACAGATTTTGCATCAAAGTGTGTTCAAGAGGAAAGACAAGCAAAAAAAACCCAACCAAACACCAAAAAAAACCAAAAAACCACAAAACTTTTTGCCACTCAGAATATGGTTTCAATTCAAAATAATTTTGTAGCCTAGCATGAGGCGAGACAGCATACTTTAAAGATATACCTGAAGCATTATCCTGAAGAATATTTTCACTGACTTCATTAGCAAAAACATCTCAGTTATCAAATACTACTGTATCAACAGACTCTTTAGAAAGCATACATTTAAATCAGAATTAATAGCCTTTTCAGAAAAAAAAAGAAAAAGAGAAAAATTTGAAATATGGCTTTGATACGAGTACTCTTTTTTTTTTTTCTTTTTTTTTTACAGGGTTATGTTTCTATATGCTTAAGCAAAATATAAAGCTAACAAATTGTTTAAGATAGCCTAGGACAACCTGGGGAAGGCAGTTAATGGCTTTGGTAACATAGCAGAGAACAGTGCCTCCTAAAAATCTCCAAAGGACAGGGTGCCTGCCCAGAGAGAATGACATTTATTGCAGCAGCTTTGGGAAACTGAGAATAAGTAACAAACTCCACCCAGAAGCACCTATGCTTGTAGTAGGGATTTAAGGTAATTCCTAAACCATCTGAAGCATAGCATCAGGTAGGGCTGCGATTTGTGCTTCTGTGGGCTGCACATCCAGAGTTGGCAGTGATACACTGGCAAAAAGTGCTGGCTATTGAGGGTTGGCTACAAGTAGGGTGGCTAGTTGGACAAGGTCTGCTGTAACAGAGCAGCGACTGGTGGCTGCATCAAGGCTGCTTAAAGGGGAGAGCAAAGGCAAGAACTGGCAAGCCTTCCAGGAGGTCAGATGAACTCAGCAGGGGTAAATTCAGGTGGTGGCAGAAATGCTGGAAATGGTGGACTGCTTAGAGCAGGAGAGCAGCCTGCTCAGCAGTGGGATTCTCCCAGCCTCAGGAATTGAGTGTAGTTAGCAAGGTCCTTTGGCAGTCAAAGTTGTGGGAAGAATGCCAGGCGAAGAGTCCCAGGCCAATACAGCTTAGGTGGGTGAAATCTGCTCACCCAATATGGAGGCACATTTTCTAGATTTTACTACATTTCCCTTCTCCACCACTCTGGAGTGCTTATCTTCTTCTAACTCTTCAATTAATGAATATCAGGTAAAGAAGTCCTTGCCACTGACGTCCCTGCGCAGTAGTTTGAACTTGGCTGGGAGCCAGGTGCCCACCAAGCTGCTCTAGCACTCCCTCTCTTCCTCTCAGCTGGACCAGGGTGAGAAGATAAGATGAAACTTGTAGGCTAAGACAAAGGCAGTTTAATGAAAAGCAAAACAAGACTTCACACAGAAGCAAAGGAAAACAAAATTTTCTCTGCTTCCCACCAGTAGGCAATGTCTGGCTGGTAAAGGGAAACAGGGCTCCAACAGGTGTAGCAGTTGTTCTCAAGGACAAGTTGATGTCCCTCCCCCATCTTTTTCCAGGTTTTATTGTTGAGCTGATGTCATATGGTATGGAATATCCCTTTGATCAGTTTGGGTCAGCTGTCCCAGTTGTGCCCCCTCCCCAGATCTTGCCCACCCCATCCTACTGGGCCAGGGCACACGTTGAAAATCCAGCCTTGGTGCTGTGCGAGGCCTGCTCAGCCGTAGCCACAACTTGGCTGTGTTATCAACACCTTTCTAGCTCTCAATACAAAGCACAGCACTCTGAAGGCTGCTATGGGGGAAAGTAACTCCAGCTCAGTCTGATCCAATACACCCTGTGTATTGTTAGCTTAGTTCTCATATTTCTGGGTAGTGCTAACTCACAGTTGTTTTGAGGATCTTCGACAGAAACCTCTAAAAGTGGAATCTCAGTCACATTACAGTCAGTCAGTTCCCAATAAGATGACAGAAAACACTTCCTCATCTATAACAAAATATGCATTTAGCTAGCTAATAATATAGATGATTTACTAAACACAGTAATCAATAGGTTGACTCTTCAGTGACTACTCAGCATCTGTGAAGATACTTGCTTGATAAATAGTGATGCTCTAAGTGTCCTGTCATATGCTTTTTGTTACAATTTTAAGCAACAGACTGGGATGCTTTGCTCCTAATCAAGGTTTGGACACCTCTCCAACAGCCCAGAGACCACAGAGCACCGAGGAGGCAAAGAGTCAGGCTGTTTAGCTTCCAGCAAGCTCCTTGAAAGCTCTTGTAATTTCACTTTTTGCCTTCAAGGAGAACATTCGCTGTGAAAAAGATTGACTTTTCTGACCAGCTCTAATTGCCAGCTCTGCCACTGACTCTGCTGTGAGACCTTTCATACAGCTTTGTCCCCCTGTGTCCTTTCTCTCCCTTCACTAGTTTTTCTTATTTAGAATGAAATTCTTCAGGAGGCTGTTTCTTACCACATATTTTTGAAAGTCTTGGCGCAATTTGTCTTTAATCTCTAGATGATGTCATAACAACACAACTGTGACACTGCAGAGCTGAGAGCAGAAAGGCCAGACCTAAGCAAGAGGACATCCGCCAGAAACTCCCACCACCAGCATTTCCACTCCTAGGATTGGGTCTCTGAGCGACCCCCTTTCCATGCATTAGGAGCCCACTCTTGGCAGAAACAGCTCAAACACCCTCTGGGGTGGTGTTAGCTTGTAACCAAACAGTAGAGGGGAAATGGCAGCCAGCCAAAGCCCTCTAAGCTGGCTGAAAGCCTCAGAGACACGTTCCAGAGACAAGTCCTTCCCTACAGCTTCTTTCTGTGGCTGTCCTCCTTAATTATCCCATTTATTACTTTGGGGCATACACTGGTAACCCGTGAATCTTCTGCAATTACATGAATGTGGTTGTTTTTATACTCATAGCTCATTTTCAGAAATTTGATAATGGTACATGGTTGCCAAAAAAAAAAAAAAA
>VWZK01009175.1:1014-16644 GCA_013396935.1 Baryphthengus martii | reverse complement strand
CAACTACTTGAAAAGAGGTTGTAGCGGTGACGAGGGGAAGTGGCCTTCAGTTGCGCCAGGGGAGATTCAGGTGGGATATTAGGAAAAATTTCTTTCCTGAATGGGTTGCGGGGCGTCGGAACAGGCTGCCCAGGGAAGGGGTTGAGTCGCCACAAGACTCAAGAGGGACGTGGTTTAGTGGTGGCGATAGGGTTGGGAGAAGGTTGGACTCAATGGTCTTGAAGGTCTCTTCCCTCCGAAAACGTTCCATGATTCTATGATTCTACGACTGGGAGCTCCCCCGTTCCTGAGTTAACGGGGTGGGTGCCGCCCGAGGCCGAGCGTAGCAGCACTTGGACACGCAACCAAAAATTAGAATTAACCGGGGCGGGGGATGGCGGCAACTGGTGCGAAACGGGGGCACGGCCAATGGCGAGTGGTGTTTCATTGCTTTTTTCCCTTGTTTTTTTTTTTTTTCTCCTTTTCAGACCCAGACTGTACCGCTAACCCGCAGTGAGATCCTGTGCTGGGGATTCGCCGCCCTCCGGGAGCCGAAGAGGACGGCACGGGACGTTGTCACCCTTCGTCTTTTGCGGATAGACCGGCAACGATCACGCCTTCGTTTTCTGGACGCATCTCGGTTCGACCTCTCAAAAATCTGATTTTTTTTTATTTTTTTTTTATCCTTCTTTGAAGATGGTCACACCTACCCAGGCAAAACCCCAGGGACCTTATCTAGCTCAGCCATCAGCCCTGCTTGCACTTCCAAGGAGATATTCCCACCTAAGTTTTCCTTGGTTCCTCCTGTTTTCCCTGCAAAAAAGGTGCATTAAGAGCGGGCTCGCCCATCGCGGCTTCGCCGAGGCGGCCGAAAGACCTCCCCTAGCGCGAGAGGCTTCATCCTCTGCTTAATATTTCCCCTCTTCCTTTCCTCATTTCTTCTCCATATTCAAATATTTCCTCCTTTGCTTTCCCAGGTTGTGATCCCAACCCAGAAAATCTTGTTTTCGGGGCGTCGGGAGGACGCTTGCAGGGCAGCGGCTCCTCGAGCAACCCCCCAAACGGTAAGGCTGCTTCGCTTGGTATTAATTAGGCAATTCTACATATTAATTGAGCAATTCTATGTATTAATTGAGTGGGATGTGGTGGGTTGTGACTTTGGTGGGGCTTGATTTGGGGGAATTTCTGCTCTTTTCAAGTATATCCAAATTATATTCATAGAATCATAGAAATGTCAGGGTTGGAAGGGACCTTGAAGGTCATCGAGTTCCAACCCCCCTGCCACGGGCAGGGACACCTCCCACTAGAGCAGGTTGCCCAGAGCCCCATCCAACCCGGCCTTCAAAACTTCCAGGGATGGGGCTTCCACCACCTCTCTGGGCAACCTGTGCCAGGCTCTCACCACCCTCCTGGGGAAGAACTTCTTCCTGATGTCCAATCTAAATCTCCCCTCCTCTAGTTTGGATCTATTCCCCCTTGTCCTATCACTACTCAACATCCTCAAAAGTCCCTCCCCAGCTTTCTTGTAGCCCCCTTTCAGATCCTGGAAGGCCACCAGAAGGTTTCCTGGGAGCCTTCTCTTCTCCAGCCTGAACAACCCCACCTCTCTCAGCCTGTCTCCACAGCAGAGGTGCTCCAGCCCTCGGATCACCCTCGTGGCCCTTCTCTGGCCACATCCCAGCACGTCCAGATCTTTCTTGGCATAGGGGCTCCAGAACTGGAGGCAGGGCTCCAGGTGGGGTCTCAGGAGAGTGGAGCAGAGGGGGAGAATCCCCTCCCTCGCCCTGCTGGCCACGCTGCTCTTGCTGCCCCTTCCCTAAATGCAGGGAGCATTCAGTGAGGAGTTACCGTTTTTTTTGCTGTGTTTTCCGTTGTTTTTTAAAGCTCAGGTATTGAAAACAACGTTATGAGCCAGCCTGAAGGAAAAAACAGCCACATTTTTTTCTAAAAACGCCCTGAAATACGGGCTGCTATCGCTGTAATATTTTGGCTCATCAGTAGGATGCGGGGAAATGGTCACCAGCTAAAAATAACTGAACTCTGGAGCTTAAAATAAGATGTACATGGAATCAGGGGGCTTGAAGTCTGCTAGCCAAGCCTGATTGCTAAAATTAGGGCTTGACAGAGTGACAAATGGGCTTGGTCTGTGCCAAAACCGTGGGCACCCAGCAGGTGACAAAGAAAATAAAACCCCCTTGGCTGCAACTTTCCTCCTAAAGGAGCAAAGAGAGATCTCGGCCGCTGAAAACGGGGGTGCTGCCTTCGGTTCGTGCAAATATCCTGAAAAAAAAACAACCAGTGCCTGAGTTCGAACTAAACTGGTGATATTTAGGGTAGGGGCATCTCAGGGGAGTACCCAAAGCCCTCATTCAGTCTGTGGCGCAGCAAAGCGTCTTCTCTTGGAGTCTTTTCCTTCGAGTCTTGCCTCCTCTGAAAGTCCCGTTAATAAACGGCAGCCAATAACGGCAGGATTATTTTCCCCAGGCTGCCCTTTCAGAAGAATTTTTGCTGGTGACCTTCCCTTTGCCAAAAAAACCCCCCGGGATTAAGGATGTGATGAAGCAGTTGAATTTCTCATTAGTCTGGTTTTGTCCCCTTTCTCATAAAGTCGGGTTCACTTTGAAATGGCTTCTCTGGTGGGTTTCTGGGGCCTTGGGGTCACCCCAAGGACCTCTTTTGGGGCAGACCCTCCCTGCCTTGATGCCCTCGGTGTTTTGATGCGAGTTGCCCAGCGCTTGCGTGGCAGGGCTGAGTGCCCCGTGATGTACTTTGGACGTGCTGAGTTGTTGCTCTCGGAAGAAATTGATCTCCTGGAGAACGTGAGCGTCTGTCTGTGGAGGATGCAAACGCAGCACGGCCTGGGAAGCATCTCCAGCAAGGAGACCAAACCCAACCTATTCAGCAAACTGTGCAAACAAGGTCCAGCCACCTGCCACTGAAGGCACAGAAAGACGTGACAGTGGGTGTCCACCTAATTACCTCCAGGAAGAGGCGGCCAACATTGGTCTAAGTAGTTAATGGCAGAAATCATCGATCCTGAAGACGTCTTCTGAGAAATAACTTGCTTCCCTTTGGCCTTTTCCGCCTTGTACGTGGGTCCCTGTATTTTCCAGGCACAAACTCATTCATTTCAGCTTTCACAGAATCCTAGAATGGTAGGGGTTGGAAGGGACCTGTGGAGACCCTGGAGTCCAAGCCCCCTGCCAGAGCAGGAGCACCCAGGGCAGGCCACACAGCAACAGATCCAGGGGGGGTTGGAAAGGCTCCAGAGAAGGAGACTCCACCACCTCTCTGGGCAGCCTGGGCCAGGCTCCAGCACCCTCCCACCAAAGAAGTTTCTCCTCCTGGGGAGGTGGAACCTCCTGGGTTCCAACTTGTCCCCGTTATTCCTTGTCCCAGCCCAGGGCACCCCAGCAAAGAGCCTGGCCCCTTCCACTTGACCCCCACCCCTCAGAGATTTCTAGACATGGATCAGATCCCCTCTTAACTTTCTCTTCTCCAGACTCAACAGCCCCAATTCCTCCTCCTGCATCCCACGTGTCCACAGAGATGCACCTCCGAGGCCAGGTCGTACCTTTTGGTAAAAGAGTCGCGACAAAAGTTGGCCCATCTGTCTGACGCCGTAAACGCTTCCCGGTCCTTTTTTTTGTATCCGCGGTTTCCTCGTCGCGTTGGGTTCAGACCAGGCCGAACGTATCTTAGAGTCTGTCAGTCAGAGGGGATGGAGGAGACAGTGTAATTAAGCGTAATTAAAGGAGTTCAAACCAATTTGTAACTCCGTAGCTAGCTGGAGCTTCTGTGAATCCCCACTCCCTGGCTCAAACCTCTCGTTTGTCATTGAGGCTGGAAATATGGCAAAAAAATTGCTTCCAAACGAGCGAGTGAAAGATGTTTAAATGGAGGCAATTAATCTCGCGGCTCCCGCCGCAACCGCCGGTGGCTTGGCTCGGGGCTCGGACGGGGACGATTCTCTGCCGATCCCGGGACGCCTGACGCGCCTCGAGGAAAACCGTGGCTTTCCCTTCCGGTTTGTGGAGTCCTTTCTCCTTGGGAATTCTGCATTTTGCGAGGAAATTCGAGGAGGAGGTGAGACCGGGAGGAAGCGGAGAGCTGCGAGGGAGGGATGCGAAGCGGAAACTCGACGCGTCGGGAGCGCTGATTTAGCTGCCATATGGGAAAGAGGAAAACAGGCGGCTCCAGAGGGAATTCTTTCCCTTTCCCAAAGGGAAAATTTGCAAGCGCCGTAGCGGGATATAACCCGAAACGAGGCAGATTTAAGGGAGGAGAGGATTTTATTAGGTGTGCTGCAGCACCGCTCGATTTGTGGGGCTTGCCCAGGGGTGGGGAGATCTCTGCACGGCTCACCCACGTTTCTGCCGGTGGTTTAGACCCTCTGGTTTTAGCCCAATTTCTGCAAGGCCACCAAAAAGCAGGTTTCTCTTTGTGTTGACCCAGCACATTTCCTTGGGGAGGTGTTGGGAGATTCGCGTGAAGCCTGCGGGGCTTTGATTTGCGGTACAGACGGCCCAAAACAGGCAGCGTTCGAGGTCAGGTGGGATGGGGCTCTGAGCAACCTGTTCTAAATGTCATAGAATCACAGAACCAGTTTGGTTGGAAGAGACCATTGAGATCACCGATTCCACCCGTTCCCCCATCCCTGCNCCTGGCCCTGCTGCCCCCGCAGTGCTGAGCACTCAGATGTCCCCGATCACTGCAGTGGGGTTGGACGAGTTGAACGTTGAAGGTCCTTTCCGACTCAAACCTGTCTATGATTCTCTGAGTGTTAAAAATCACGAGGTTGCTCATGGGGTGTTTACGGGCTGCAGGGATGGTTACAAAAGTCATTGCACAGTTTGCAGTGGGGTCTTTGCTGGAATCGTTGGCACGTGTCTGCGTTGAGGTTTCGGGTGGGGTGCGCGCCGACCGTGGTCTGATTTGCACTGGCTGAGAAATCGGTGGAGGACGGCAGTTGTCACTTTGGAGTGGGAAAATCTGGCGGATGGTGAAAGCTTTTGTGGAGCAAGGGTGTTTTTGAGCGTCTTCCTTCTCAGCTGCCTGTTCTCTAACAAACAGCTCTGACATTTCTTTGCTGGTGGGACAGAAAACGTGTGAAAACCCCGTTATCTCCCAATTTCCAAGCACCTTGTTCATCTCAGCTCCGTGCTTAAGCCTGTCCTTCCAACCCATCTCTCCAAAACCCACAATGTGTTTTTTTTACCCTCATCTTCTTTGTCTTCCAAGAAGCTCCTCTCAACCTGGCTGGGACCTTGGGGGCGGGACCTTCCCGCTGCAGGGCTGGCGTGGGGTTGAGATTCGGAATTTGACCGAGGGCAACGCGCGTGCTCAGCCGTTCCTCCTTCGCGGGATTAGCAGCTTGCGGCGGAAAACGAAGAGCGCGAGGGAAGGTTTCAAAGTGTCAGGCGAGATTTGGATCATCAATTATTCACAGTTAATTGCTCGCAGCGGAGAACTCTTGGAAGATTAATCCGCTCCTTATTTTTTGCAAGCCCTCTCGAGGGAATTGGAAACTTTTCCCGGACCGTTCGCGGCCGGCGAGAGGAAGTCGGTGCGTTTTTTCGGGTTCCTCTGCTGCGTTTTACTTCAAAGCTTTTTGATTTGCCCTCCAAAAAAATGCGCAATTTGCTCTTTGGGGAACTTTCTTTGGGCCAGGGGCTGAATTGCCTCCAAAGACAAGTCTTTTCAGGTTACTTTGAAGAAGCTTCTTTGATGTTTCCCTGCGCCAGTTTGTTTTGGAAGGTGCTTTAATGGCCTCCCTCTATAAAAATGAGGCTTTAAAATGTATGTAGGTATCTCGGCTCTCCACTTAAAAAAAGAACAAAGTTGTTTAATGCTGCCGTTCAAGGTACATTAACCTTGTCTACTAAAGCTCTGAGTGGCTCTTGCGGGTTTTATTCTCGTGTTTATGTTGCGGAGACATCCCTGGAGCCTTTTAGGGCTGGGTATCTTTGGAGAGGAGAGAAATGTTTCGCAGGAATTGTTGCTCTCGTCGGAAATTCGCTGTAGCCCCTCCCTCCTTTCTACAGAGCCGGAGCTTCTTTTTTTTAGGAGAAAAATAGAAAAAGGGGATTGCTCTTGTCCAGTCTTTATCCTGCAGGAATATGAAGCCTCCGTCTGCTTTGTCTTGTGGTCGTAGCAGGAGCACAGCCTTGATTTGCCCGTTTTTAGTCAGTTCGTCCCATTTTATTTATTCACCCATTATTTCACGATGAGGTCGAACTTTGGAGCAGGGCCTGTTGGGACAGGACGAGGGGGGATGGGTTTAAACTCAAAGAGGGAGATTTAGAGCAGAGAGAAGGGAGAAATTGTTGGTGCTGAGGGTGGTGAGAGCCTGGCCCAGGTTGCCCCGAGAGGTGGTGGCTGCCCCATCCCTGGCCCCATTGCAGGGGAGGTTGGATGGGGCTCTGAGCAACCTGCTGGAGTTGGGGATGTCCCTGCTCCCTGCAGGGGGGTTGGCCCAGATGACCTTGAAAGGTCCCTTCTAGCCCAAAACCATTCTATGATTTCATGATTCTATTCTATTGGGAAATAACTCGCTGACTGGATGCTGGGAAGAGTACGATGGTCAGCATTTAGGGAACCAACATCTTGGCCAAGAGCAAAGGATGCTCCCAGTGCAAAATCTCTCCTGGGTTTGCATGGTGGAAGTTTGACTACCAAATATTCCTAAAAAATTAAAAATATTTGGTGGCTCGGTGCTATTTCTTGCATAAACGTTCCTGATATCCTCAGATGAGGCATCACCTGAGCACACTTGGAAGCAACCTTGACCATGAGGTCTAGAGTCATAGACTTCTTTGTGGAAGAGACCTTTCAGATCATGGAGTCCAAGTGTTGTCCCAGCACTGCACTAACCCCTGTCCCTCAGCACCACAGCTCCACGCCTTGGAAACCCCTCCAGGGAGCAGGGGGACTCCAGCCCTGCCCTGGGCAGCCTGGGACACGCCTGCACAACCCCAAAGGGCAACAAATTCTTCCTCAGCTCCAACCTCAACCGACAACTTGAGGCCGGTTCCTCTTATCCTGCTGCTTGTTCCTTGGGAGCAGAGCCCGACCCGCCCTGGCTCCAAGCTCCTGAATTTCAGGGAGTTGTGGAGAACCAGAGGGTCTCCCCGGAGCCTCCTTTGCTCCAGGCTGAACCAGCCCAGCTCCCTCAGCCGCTCCTCCCCACACTCCTGCTCCAGACCCTTCCCCAGCTCCGTTGCCCTTCTCTGGCCATGCTCCAGCCCCTCCAGCTCCTTCTGGGAGGGAGGGAATTCCCAGGATTCCAGGGGTGTCCTCCCCAGTGCTTGGTGCAGGGGGACGATCCCTGCCCTGGCCCTGCTGCCCCCCCAGTGCTGCCCCAGCCAGGCTGCTGGGGGCTTCTTGGCCCCCTGGGCACTCTCTGGCTCATCTTCACGTATCTGTTGACCAACACCCCCAGGAATGACCCAAGAATCGATCACGTCTTGAAAAATGGGATTCTTCTCCATTTCTGCCCATTTATTTGCATTCGGTTTCTTTTTAACGAGCTGAAGGGGATTCCTTCGATAACTTGTAGGAACCTGATGCTGATCTTTCAGGGTAACGGGTGAGTTTTGGTAAAAACAAGCAAAAAGCGCGCAGGCTGGCAAATAGAAACGAGCCGCTGACGAGCGAGAGGGTTGCTCTCCATTCATTTTATGGCCAATGAAGAGTCGTCATCGCCCGCCGAGGGCGAACCTGTCCTCGCTTACGGTTCAGCGCGAGATGGATCGTTCTCCGGAGGTGCCTCCCCCTTCCCCCTCAGCTATATTTCTTCATTTTAACTTGGATATATGCATATAATGAATCCATATATCAGAAACTTCGGGGAAGACGGCCGCGTAAAAAACTTGCAGCCCGCCGCGGAGGGAGAGTGGCTAACGTGGTGCCGTTGTAAATCTTGAAAGAAAATAGGTAAAAAAATACCCTTTATAAAAGGCGGTCTTCCCTTACTACCCCAAAATCCCTTCCCATAGATGGAAAAACATCCTCGAGAATCTCGAGGAATTCCGAAACTTTGGGTCGAGAGGAGGAAATGCCCGAGAAGCCGATTTTCTGATTTCTCACGTTGAACCCTCCGTTACCAATTGCGTCGGGGGGGAAGAAGCTGTGGAAAAAAATAAAAATAAAAGAGATCCCCATTTTCCCCTTAATTTGGGAACAAGAATTGCACCTTGCAAAGCTAATATCGCCGGTATCCCCCGCGAACGCTGGCGTCGAGTCCAACGATGTGATTTATTATTTTATTTTATTTTTTTTTTGCATTCGTCTCCACTTCTAATAGGATTTTACGGCTGCTTTATTAATCGAGGAGGTCATGTTCTCCCGGGGTGGGAGTGGACAACTGCCTGCGATACTCAGAGTTTTAAAATATTTTAAGGTCTCAGTGACCACACTCCCCCCGGCCCCGACTTCTCAACAGTCTTTCATTATCTTGATTTGAAAGAGGAGTTAATATATTGCTGGCAAAATCGGCCCGTAAATCCGAGCCTTTTTTTTTTTACGGTGGACGCAAGATCTTCGGGAAATACGTTCTCAACTTCACGGCGATGTTTCAGCGGTCGCCGAACTAATTTTATTTCGTAAGGAAATTTAGGATACGTCGGTCTCGGGTCGCTGCCAAAACCTAAAGTACCGCCGCTTCCGGAAATGAAAGAGCCTTGATGGGTTTTATTGCTCACCGTTTCTTCCCTTTGTGCAAATGCCTTGGGAATTGGCTGCAATTCCTGCCCTGCTCGACCCCTCGGCCCCCCAAATTTCGCTTTTCACCCAAGAGTTGGGCTGATCTGCAAGGGGGCTGGCAGGGGGTTGGCAATTCACTGCTCCTTGCGTCATCTGGATGCCTACGGTCAAGAGCTCGCACGGTTAAATTGATTTAAGGGGGGGGAAGGGGAAAAAAAAAAGAAAAAAGAGAAGATTAATGTATAAACCAAGAAAAAAATATGAAGAAGAAGGAAGGATTAATGCATGAAATAGCAGCTTTCGACCCTTCCCTGCGTTTGGCTGCCCATAAATCCATGGAGCTGACAGCTTTGCACCGTTATCCTGAGATTCATGACCGGGGGCTCCCGCGTGCAACACCCGTCCGGCTTCTCCCGCGGGCGCCAGGCGCTTCCCCGGATATTTACGGCGCCCAAGTGCATTTGTTTCCCCCAAGATAAATACACCGCTGTTGGCAACAGCTGTCTCTCATTTTTATCCCTTTTTTTCCCCCCCCCGCCAACATTTGGCTGTAAGTCCCATTCCGCAAACAAATCGACGCCCGTAAAGCCTCGACCAACGGCTTCCTTTCAGCAGGTTAGATGATTTTTGGCGATTAAACTGGGCTCTGAGCTGCCACCTTCTGGGAATAGATTCCGCCGAAAAGCTCGCGCCCCGCAATAAATCGCTGCGCGCTAGAGGTAAGCGCGCTCCTGGCGTGAACAATGGATGCTAAGAAGGTTTGGGGTTTTTTTTTTCCCTCCAAACGGCAATTTCTTATTTTTCTAGCTTCCCACCGAGATGTCTAGACCGTCGTGGGGCTAAATTCTGCTTTTCTCCAGCTGCAGCTGTTTCTAGGGGGGGAGGGGAGCTTTCCTCTTGGTGTTACCCCTCGAGGCCGCGGATGCTCACGTGCCTGCAGCTGCGAGCCGAGTTTTGACATCGGCCTCTGAAGGTTTTAAGCCGCAAATTCACTCAGGAGCAGATAATTTGGCCTCCTGCGATTTTGCTGCTGGGGGAAAAAAGAAGATGAAAAGCAGCGTTTTAATCCCATAAACGCAATATCCTTCTGGCTGCCAGAGGTTTGTGTCGTGCGAGGACCCCGGTCTGCCTTCCCAAGGCGCAGGATTTTGGGCGCGCTCTCGTAACGCTCAGTTGGTGGGCCGCCCCGACTTGCGGAAAGTAAAACAGATGAATTCGTTTATTCGCGCGAAATAGTTGGAGTGGTTGACGCTCATCCCGTGCAGGCAGCACTTGGCTTGCCATGTGGGGATGGTGCTTTCGTGCACTTGGTGCCTGGTGGTTCCTGTACAACCTGAAGCCTTGTGGAGAAGACCAGAATATTGTGAATCTTCCCCCAGACAACCCTGGACCTCGTGGAGAAGACCAGAGTATTGCAAATCTTCCCCCAAACAGCCGTGGACCTCGCGGAGGAGACTAGAATGTTGCGAATCTTCCTCCGAACAGCTGTGGGCCTCATGGAGAAGACCAGAATATTGTGAATCTTCCCCCAGACAACCCTGGACCTCATGGAGAAGACCAGAGTATTGCAAATCTTCCCCCAAACAGCCGTGGACCTCACGGAGGAGACCAGAATGTTGCGAATCTTCCTCCGAACAGCTGTGGGCCTCATGGAGAAGACCAGAATGTTGTGAGTCTTCCCCACAAAACTGTGGAGACTGATCTGAAGACCTCAAGAGTGCCTCAGTTTTTACTGAGTTGATTGTTGTCTGCGTTCCTCTGCCTCGTGCGAGAGCGTTTTTTCCCGCGTGTCACCATTTCATGGCAAAGGCAACACCAATCCTATTTTTTTTTTTGGTAGATCCCCTCACAACATCAGAGGACTTCGCCTTACTTTTTGCATTTCTTCACGGGACGGTGCCGCGCCTCTTCTCCGACGGGAAACCCAACGCGTCGACGGGCATCGCAACGGGGTGAACCCTGTGAGAGATGTAATCTCTTCCAAAACGAGTCCTTGCAGGGAGAAGTCCACTTTTGAAGGCTCTAGGGAGATTTTGGCCGGTGGCTGTGTGAGTTGTTTCGGTACAGAGCTCAGAGCCTCGGAGAGGACACGAGACAGGGTTATTTTGAGGATTTGAACGAGATTAATGGCTTCAGTTCTGGAGCGACCACACAGCTACAGCGAAATGATAAGAGAGGAGGCATTTTGGGGCCAAGAGTTGCTTCTTGGTTACATCTGCCACCAGGTTTGTTGTTGGGGACAGCATCCAGCCAAGAACTCTTCTACAGATTTGTCCTTTCCTGGTGCCCCTCTTTTTTTGGAGGGACTTGAAGATACTGTAAGAGTCTGTTTCCCCACCCCAATAACTACACATTTACAGAAAACAGAGAAAATTCAAGAGAAGTTGAGGGTGACACGTCTCAGATTGCCTCCTGGGTTCAAGGATGTCCACAGGGGGTGTGCAAAATCTGGGTTTGCTCCCAGGTTCAAATCAAGCGAGGAGTTGAACACTCTTTCCTCGTTTCTACATGTTCAGTTGGGGTCGGTCAACTCGACGTAGGAGTCAACTGGGTTGGTCAACTCAATGTAGGAGTCAACTCTGTGGATCAGCTCGACGTCGGATGCTCAAAGTCCCTTCTGGATCGAGCACGCCGTGCTTGAGGATAGGATTCCATGGTGGCCAGAGGGGAAGAAACGCATTGATTTGGGCCTTTTTTTTTTTTTTTTTAGTGTATAATTTCAGAAAATGGAAAGATTTGTGCTTCTGACTTGTTTTCCTGCTTCCGTAAAGGAGGAATAACTGAAAAGGGGATGGAAATCTCCTTTCAGACACCCTGGTTGTAGGTGTAAGGGGTGGAAAGGAAATGTCCCGGATGCCCCAAGGTTCAGAAGGATGAAAATAGAATGACGTTCACTGATGGCGGCCGTCGTCTCCAAGAGCTCAGCCCTTGCCTGACTGCTCTCCAGGGAAGATTTCCTCACCAGAAGCCCCCTTCTCTTCACCCCGGATGCATTCCGTAGCCCAAGTCATCACAAATCTCAAAGAATCGTCAAATCATAATAAGGGTCCTCAAACCACAGAATCGCAGAATGTTAGGGGTTGGAAGGGACCTCGAAAGATCATCGAGTCCGTCTCGGGTTTCTTCCAGTGACGCTCGTGCGAGGAATGTCGCCTCTGCTTTCTGCCCCTCTTTTTTTTTCCCTTTCCATGGGATTTTTTTTTTTTTTTTGTGGGGATATTCCCTTTAATCCAACTGCATTTCTCCTGCCCGCAGCTTCTCGATGTGACTCCCACCCAGGATGCACCATGTCTCCCCGGCACCGGCTCTGACGATGATGGCCACCCAGACGGTGCCCCCTCCTCCCTACCAAGACACCCCGCAGGTGAGTGCCCCCCAGCATCCATGAGCTCCTCCAGACCCCGCCTCGTGACCCCCAACTCCTGCGTTCATTCTCCTGCCTTCCTAAAGAATGACCGTCGCAAAGTATTTCACCCCGAAACGTTCGTTTCGGAGACTGTCAAAAATTAAAGTCCCTCTTGAGCCAATTACCGGGATCGGAGGGTTTGGGGTCAAACTGGTTTGGGTTGGTTGTTTTTTTTTCCATTTCTGGCTTATTTTGGGGTGGTGGGGTCTTCTTGGAAAGTTGACAGGGTGATGTGTCTGCAGCCAGCGGGTTAATAAGGTGGAAAGACGAAACGTCTGGCAAAACCGGGAAGGGTTTAGCTGTCGGAACGGCCTTTTGATTTATTTTTACGGCGTTTTTTGGCAACCCGTGGCGGAGGACGGGTGAAAAAAAGCCTTCATTTACAATGTTGCTGTAAGAGGTCGGGTCACTTTTCCAAGCATCATTAAGGAGTTATTTTAAGAGGAGTTTGTCCAAGAGAAACTCTACTGGAGCACCCCAACGGGCTGGGCATGGGTGTTGGAAGTCGGGTTTTGGAAAGAGCCCTGCACGTCTCAACCCAGCCAGAGATTTTTTTTTAGGGGGCTAATCCACGGCATGTTTCCACTTTTTTTTTTTTTTTTCTGGCTAAAATAACCAAATGGGAGCGATCCAGGTTGAGCACTGAACCAACTCTGTGTTGAAAGCAGCTTTTTTGAGGGTTCTTACGGGAAACGTCGAGCTTTTTTTCCCCCCGTTTGCTGCGCGTCTCGCCTGCAAACGAAGAAAAATCTCCCCTCCCAGGCAAAAAAAAAAAAATCAAGCCTGTTCTCTGCAAGCTAAAATAAATAAATTGACTCTTACACCCCCCCTTGAAGCCACCCGGGTCTCCTTTCCGCTCGGCTCCTTTGGTAGGAAAAGGTCACTTCTTGCAAACGACACCTCGGTGGGGTTTTTATGGCTCCTCCAACTTCTGTGTCATCATTTGCTCGCTTCGCTGCTCCGCTCTGCTCCGAGAAGGGCTTTTTTTTTCCCAATTTTTTTTTTCTCTTGCCCTTTTTTTTTTTTTTTTTTTTTTGGTCTCCCCGCGTCGAACCGCGGTGCTTTTCTCGCTTACGCGGCGGGAGCCACGACGCCGGTTCAGTCCTAATGGGCAATTGAAGGGACTTTAAAAATAGCTGAGATTTTCCGCGGTATCCCAGGGAGACGTCCCCGCCGCCTGCCCCAACCCTGCCCCTTATCTGCCCCCCTGCTTTAATATCTTGAATTTTGGGGAGTGTCGGGATCGTCGTTGACCGAATCCTTCCTTTTTTTTCCCGATTGAGGGCGTTGCTCAAGTGTTTTTCCTTCGGTTTGGTGGGTTTGGAGGAAAAGCTGCGGCCAAAAGTCGCTTTTTTTGACTCGACGCTGGGACCTCTCTGAGCTTTTCACCAGAAAATTTGGGATTTCTAGGGCTTGGTAAAACAAATTATGCAAATTTCCTCTGCCCAAAGGTAGGGAAGTGATGAGGAAGGTCAGTGATAAATTAAAAAAAAAAATCAGTTATTAGAGCTACAACCAGCTCCTCCTCCTCACAGGGACGTTTTGGGGAGAAAAGTGCTAAAAAAGGGATTCGGGGGAGCTTTGCGTTAATATTTTACTGCAGAGCAATCGCTCTCCCTGTCAGAAATGTGCAAAAATGAAGTAGAAATGATGGGAAAAGTTGCTTTTTGGAGGACAAAAAAAATGGCTTTAATAATCACCTGGTTTTGCTGAAGGGAGCATCGTTTATACCGAGCGTGACCACGCTCGCCGAGCAGCTCTAACTGTTGAAAATTAAAGAGTCTGCGTAAAAATCTGCGTGTTTTCCATAATAAATCCGGAGAAAAAGGTGAAGGAAGGTCTTCAGTCTTCCTATTTCAAAAATAAGCGTTTTTCAACACCGAAAGCTATCAAAATAGCTTCGCCCACCCTCCCGAAAGTGCTTTTTCGGCGGTTACATCATGGGCAAAACCGGAAAAATGTTGAAAAATCGAAAATGTTGTTTATTTATTTACTTCTTCTATAAATGGGTTTTTAAAAAGTCTGAAAATTTGGGTGGAAATGTTGATTTTCCAGCCTTTTCGCCACCGAAAGTGCTAAGAGCGGCTTTGTTCCTCCCTCACAAAAAAGTATTTTTAAGATGAGTACATCCGGGACAAAACTGGAAAACGATAATTATTTTCTTTTTGAAAAATAAGAAAAGTGATTTTTTTCAGTATCACAGATGAAAAAGTGGATGGAGATGTTGATTTTTTTGGTAGGACCAACGAAACTCTCCAAATCCTCGTGTCCTCAGAACAGTTTTGGGCTCAGAACCACTGTTTTCAGCACGCGTGATGGTGGCGGAGAAATTTCACGCTAAGAAATAGGGGAAATTTTGTTGATTTAGGAGATTTTCTTGCCCTGAAGACCTTCACCGCATTTGGTTGGTGGTGTATTTGGCCATAGTCTTCAAAAAAAAGCCCAGAATGAGCAGGATCGTGGCTCCCAGAGAGCCGCCGCCAACCCCGGCAAAGGATTTTCTTCCCAAAGAAGCAAAAACCTGGAAATTGAATAAAAAAAAAGGAATAGAACTGGGAAGCGAGGTGTTTTCAACCAAGCAACACCTCAAAAATCTCTGCTTTAACAGGGAGCCTTGCAAAAAAAAAAATGATATTTTTACATATTAATTTTTAGATTTTATTTTGACCTGGTTTAAGTTTTGTGATTTTTTTGGACATTTTTTAAAATGTCTTTTAACAGATATTTGTAACATTTTTTACACGTTTACGTCTCTTAAAGTAGTTTTTACATATTTCTAGGTAGTTATTTTTCGTATTTTGAAACCTTTTTAAAAATATTTCTTAGGTTTTTCAACGTAAATGTTTGTACCTATTTAAAACTTTTTTTAATTTACATTCTTCCACTTTTTTTGTTGTTTTTTTTTCCTCCTGCAACTATTTTTGGCCATTTTTTACGTATTTTTTTTTACATTTTCGCATATTCTTCAACATATCTCTTGACATATGTTGCAATATTTCGTTCACATATTTATACATAATTATTTCAAATATTTTTAAACCTTCTTTTAGCTTTAAAAACGTATTTTTGACCTTTCTCTTACAGAATCTTTGGGCCATTTTTGAAAGCGATTTTTACCCTTGGGGACTTTTTTTTTCCCCCAGCCAGCAACTATTTTTGGCCGGTTTCCAAGAAAAAAAAATAAAATTAAAACCCCACCTGCTTTTTTTTTTTTAATGTCACCTTTCCTGCCGAAATCCATCCCTTTCCCCCCCGTATTTCCCCATTCCCCGCTGCTGAGACGCTCGCATTCCCCCACCAGAAACCTGCTGCCTTTTTTCCTCCTTTTCCATTCCCACCTGCTCCCTATAAAGCCATTTTTTGGCTCCATTTTTGGCTCCCTCCCTGCCCAGCATCCCTGTCGAGCTCCAAATATTCCCACCCGAGCATCCTCTCACCTCTTTTTTGACCGATTTGGGATTATTTTTATTTATTTTTGATTATTTTCTTTAGCCCGAGGTGAGGTAATGGCTTCGAAACAGCCGCAGAGGAGGCTTTTTTTT
>VWZK01009173.1:4545-15824 GCA_013396935.1 Baryphthengus martii | reverse complement strand
AGGTCATTGATGAAGATATTGAACAAAACTGGACCCGGTATTGATTCCTGGGGAACACCACTGGCCACAGGCCTCCAGTTTGACTCTGTGCTGCTGATCACAACTCTCTGAACTCTGTTGCTGAGCCAGTTCAAAATCCATCTCACAGTCCAATCATCTATCCCACATTTTTTGAGTTTATCTACGAGGATGTTATGGGAGACAATATCAAAAGTCTTACTGAAATCGAGGTATATCACATCCACTGGTCTCTCTTCATCAACCCATTTGATCAAGCCTTTGTAGAAGGATAGCAGATTAGTCAGGCAAGATTTCCCCTTGGTAAATCCATGCTGGCTATTCCTGGTAACCCTCCTTTCTTCCAATTGATTAGAGATGACCTTCAGAATGAGCCACTCCATCATCTTCCCAGGGATGGAGGTGAAGCTGACCAGCCTGTAGTTGCCAGGGTCTTCCTTCTTGCCCTTTGGGAAGACCGGAGTGATACTGGCTTTTTTGCAGTCCTCAGGCACCTCTCCCATTCCTCACAATTTTTCAAACATGATGGAGAGCTGCTCAGTCACAACATCAGCCAACTCTCTCAGCACATGTGGATGCACCCCGTCAGGGCCCATGGATCTCTGTGTTTTCAGTTTTTCTAATAGCTGTCTAGCCAAATCCTCACTGACCAGTGCAGAGTCATCCTTACTCTAGTTTTGCTGCCCTACTTTCAGTGACTGGAATTCCTGGGGGCTGGCCTGAGGAGTAAAGACTGAGGCAAAGAAGGCATTCAGTAATTCTGCCATCTCTGCCAGCAAAAGGTCTCAGCTTGTACTGGCACTGTCAATTGGTGGGCGGGCTGCTGAGAGAGCCTGGGCAGAGCCAGCACCACCCACCGTTGATCAGGCTGCCAGGTTATAAGAAGCCTCCAGGAGGGCTGTGACATATCTTACGGCCAATCCAATTGTGAAGAATCCAGACTCATTATTCTTGCATAGTTCATTTTAATATATGCCTTTTGAAAATGTAAAAAAAAAATGAGCCAGGGACATCTTTAAAATAACATCTGCCTAAAGGTACTTACAAAGTATACTTTTGATACAAAGTGTACATGGTTAGGAGACATTTCCTAGCTATACAGGGTTTGGGTTTTTTTGTTTTATTTTTAATTTGACCTCTCCACCAAATTCAAGCTAATGTTAATGAATAAGAAAGCAGATTTTATTTTTAATGACTTCAAAATCAAAGAATCAGAGATTAAATCAAGAGGAAGAATCAGCAATAACACAGTAAACTGCGTTTCAGAACTGAACAAGGAGCAAAAAATAGTGAAGAAATAAACACAGAAACAGTGAAGTGAAGGGAGGAAAAGCTCTCAAAATCAGTAATAATAAACTACTTCCTATGCCTGCTTTGTAAATTATATATGTCAGTAAATATCAATGTGGGAAAATTCAGAGGCAGGAAATATCAGCATTTTCCAAACATTCTATCTTTAGGATTTTTCTCAGCTATCAGAAAACTTTCTATTTTATACAAATATCATGTATAAGTCTATCATTCAGGGCCTGATCCTTAGATGTGGGATCTAATCCAGAGAGTTGGGGGCAAAGCGAGGTATTAAGGGGTCTTATGTGTGTAAAAGAGATAAAAATCTTAAATATAGTATTTCACACATTCTTCCAGCACTAATACAAAAATAGTGCAATCCATTCTAACTGTAGTATACTGTTGTGCTTTCCTGGATGCTCCATGTGCCCTAAATTCTAATAGATGATTTTCCAGAGGTGGCATATTGGTGACAAGAGGTGACAGTGGCGAGAAGAAGGAAAAGTTCACAGGAAGGTTAATATTTGCCTTGTGATAAAAGTTAAATGTGAGATTACAGAATTTCTAAAATTAAAGCTGAGAATGCTTATATGACACCATAGACAGTGGAAATATACATCCCACTGGTCAATCCTGTACTTCTTCTCCATAACAAGTACTATAGTTATCTACTGCACAGAACAAGGTTTTAGACTTTCTTGAGCTGGCAAGCTATCTCTTGGCAAAACATTTTTGTGTTATTTAAAACAAATCCACCTTCTAAATTCAAGTAAGACAGATAAAATATTAAAACATGATCAATATTTATTTAACAGATTTTAGTGAACATTTTTTTTAAAAATCCTTTAGAGAATCTGGTGCATAGACTAAATCAATCCCTGGAGGAATGCCTTCTTTATTAGACTATAAAATTCTGTTTAAAGGGTAAGTACTTTTCCTCAGTTTCTCTTTTAGGACATTTTAATGGATTATTTACCTTGATAAAAAATCTGATTTAATCTGTGATTAAAATGAAAAGAGACTACAAATAATCAAATAATATCTTTACAGTTTTAACAGTAGTGATATATTTACAGTGATAAATTGCATCCAACTTTGGCAGTTGGCCTACTCTTCTGAAAGAAATCTCTTATTTAGGAAAACTGAGACCGTTAAGGAAACCATTTGTTTGTCTACATGCATTCATCAGGCGAGTTGAATACTTTTTTCAAACAAGTTCATTTTAGTCATCTAGCCTAGTAGTCAAACGTATAAAAGACAGAAAAAAAAAAAAAAAAAAAAAAGAAAGACAAGAAAAGCCTCAAGAGCAGAAGAATAGAAGCCTACATAACACATTTACCCTGAGTTTAGGGTAAATATTAATAACATTCTCCCAAAGCACATCATTATTTATCTTCATTTGAATTCTTTGAAAAACAAAAATCTTACGAAATAAAGTACAAAACTCTAAAGATCAAGGTATGAATGACTGACAGACCTGCCAATGATATTAAAATCTAGCAGTTCCTGGTTCCTCTTTAACTTCTGGACCATAATCATTCTCATTATTTGTTTAACTTAACAGGCCAACTAAAGAAGCCATTGCTTCACTCTAATGCATTCCAAAACCAAAAAAATACGCATACTTACTGCATTACACTCTATAGTATTCTATTGCATCATTAATGTTCTTAACTGGTGTAAAATCTATATAGAATGCACATAAATTGTACAAATTTCACTTTTTTAAAGCATATTTTAGCACTCAGCAGATTACTTATCAAGATCTATATGAGTTTTCATGTGACTTTTACAGGAAATAGAGAAAGAAGTCACTAACTGTTCTGTATATGTCAATACCAAAAGCTGTTATTTTATTCCATTAGCACATTTTTCTTTCCAGTGAATTAAACCATAAATAACATTGCCACTTTGAGTTATTTTGCTTTAATTGACCTTTTACATGGTGAAAATTTGGCCCTCTTAAAATTTTAATTCCATCCAAAGAAATATTGCTTCAGCCTGTATCACATTTAGGGCAGAAAGACCTTTCCCAGTACAGCCTGGCAATGACAACAACAGATTCAAATTGATTTACAGAGTTGCTTGCCTATCAATAACTCAAAATATTTTTCTTGGTTCACTTAACACAAGACTGCAAAATGCCTGTTTGAAGGAGTATGACAATACTGCATAGGCCTGTAATGATAACTTCTCTTCCTTCTGTCCTTACTTCTTTCCATCCACTCACTTAACTCTCATATAACCATGTTAAAAAAGAGGATTATTTGATATCAAAGCATTCAGGACAAAAGCATGTTGACAATGCACCCACCTTACTATCATCAAATTACCCAAAACGTGTTAATGAAAACAGATAGTCACAGGCATAAAGTTTCCAGCCAAAAATCTGAGGCATTTTTTGCAACCACTGAGCCCATTATCTCCAGTTGTCATTTAAAAGGTTCACTCACATTCCTACAGAGGTAAGAAATAGTGTTTTCAATAATCTCGGTCCTGTGATAGACAGGACGCTCTTTGTCAGAAAACTCATCTCTGTGCAATACTGTTATAACTGTTGAGGGCTCAGTATAGTCTTGAAAATCCTGAACATGCCTTAGCTCTTTACCAAAATCATCAGATCCCTGTTTCATTACAGCAAGCTGGTGCAAATAACATCTGGACATCAGGACTTGCCACTGTTCCTTCACGTGCTGAAGGAGATAAATAGACAGAAGTCAGTTTACAGAAATGAAGTACTTTTCTTTTATAAAAGTACAGAATATGAGACAGGTAACAACTTAAGCCAGTTACCACAAATATCAGTCACTTTTAACCATTAAGGCGATCAAGATTATATGCTGCTTAAACTTAACTTTATCATAAAGCACACACTGACTAAAAATAAGTCCCTGAGAAGTATCTGAAGTCAGAAACCTAAATACTGAGATTCCAGTCCATTTGAAAATCTCTTCATCCATTTCTTCCAGATATGAAAATAAAGGGGTTTTTAGTCTTGATACAGTGTTAAAATGCATAACAGTTGCTAGAAAGTTACTTGATACTGCTGTTGTAGAAGTGCTTTTTATAATTTAGCTTCTACCCCTTCATTTTTGATAACAATTTTCAAATGCCTAATGATAAGTCTTTGGGCCCAGAAGATACTCACATATGTGGAAAAAACACACCACAGAACCTGTGAGAATCTTTTCCTGCTGAAGGGAGGGAACTGTGTAGATGGCTCTGGAGGGCCAGACACTGCCCAGCATCCCTTCCTCTCATCAATGCAGCAGCAATGTATCCTCTTTCATCATTTCTTCCAGCCTACTTCATCACTGTTGAAGTTTAACTTCTTTTAAGGGAGAAGAGGAGGAAGAGAAGAGAGACAAAAAATGGATAGAATGCAGAGTGTAGATCAAGTATTTCTGTTTATTTTGAAAAGTGCTTCCACTTGCTTCTGCAACCAAACACCATGCAAACTACACACACCAGAAGGATTAAGTTTTAAAAGTGCAAATGAAAACAGTAGTATATTTAGTGAAGGGCTCAAATACCTGGCAACAGATCAAAAATTTTATCAGATCTCTCTTGGAACAGTAAAGTTTTTAAGATTATGCTGGACTTAATACGTTGTGGTGAAAAAAATACCAAACCTTTACAATTAATAATCATAGGTGCACTTTTATTATACATGAAGTCACTGAAGAGCTTGGCCATGGCATAGTTCCTATGCACACCCTTTTTCCCTCAAATTGGAGAAAAAAAAATAGTTTCCAGCTCACCTAATTCTACCTAAATTAGACTTTTTGTTGCCTATAGAAGATCAAGAAAAAAACAAACAGTAATACTCTTTTTCTCTAATTGATATTTGATAATTACTTATATGAATGTAATTCAAATCCAGTCTGCTAAAAACCTTTCGCTTCCTACTGCATAGCTCTTTGAGAGAGAATTTCCAGATTCTGACTAGTGATCCAATAAACAGATAGTAATAAAAGAGAGTCTTGGAGGGCAAGAAACTCAACTGCCTAATTTCCCTAAATAATACAGAACTTGCAAACCAAGCATTAAACTGTCTGCAAATTGGAAAAGAACAATATATTAAGGGGCAAAAGGCTAGCACAGAAGTCCATTACTTAGAAAGATTAGCAAAAATGTATAAGACTTATGTAAAAAAATAGCCCTTTTCATTAACAAGTCGCGCAGTAATGCTATTTTAATATATTTAAATTGCTATTAAAACCACTTCCAGAAAGCAGTCATTTTCAGTAAATGGTTTAACTTACTCAACATAAAATGAATCAGCAGTTAATATTGTAGCCTCCTTCTCTCAGAGGAAGTTATAGGCAAAATTGCTTAGCTTGTATGGTGAACATTTTCATCATTATTGAATATTTTCATGAAGAAAAGGAAAGTCTTTGTTCAGGATGGGAAGGTTTCAAACCTGTGTGTCTATTTGAGAACAGAGAAAATGATGCAGAAGAGCCTTAGAAGTAGCAGCTGAGCAGCAGTATTGTAGAAGAAATATTTACTCCTCAAATCTGAGAATACAGCAATTTCAGTAGCACCAAAATAGCCTGCACAGCATTATATGTATGTTAGATGTCTCTGGCTTTTACACTCACACAATGCACAAAAATACAAGAGCAACACAAGCCCTAATGCTCCTGCACCAATCTTGCCCTTGCAGAGTCTCACTCCTGACATCAGTGATGATTTGCTCTTTTGCAGACACTGCAACATAACACAGAAACTGAACATAGTACATGGCATAATCTGAGCTCAGCCCACTCTCATGTGCCCAGGCCCCTCTGGACCCAAGCCAGACACTGCATATAAATTATATACATCTGTACAGAGTTTGGACTTCAGAACAACTTTTTTAAAATACTCCAGATTAAAGTGAAACAAATTTTACACTTAAAGTACTTTAAGTGGTTTCAGCTTCACAGTAACATAATTTCCTGGTTTTGCTGGGATAGAATCATAGGCCAGCCATGGTACAAAGGCCATTAGCAGTTTCAAATCAGCCAGGAGATTAAACCAGGAGGGTCAAAAGACAGGGACAGCTGGCCTGAGTTGACTAAAATGTGTGTGTATCCCACACCATAAACATCATGCTCATTATAAAAGGCTAAGTTTGCTGAGGATAAGAGCTCCTTTTCCTGTTTCTTCTTGTACTCCTTCTCCTCTCAAGGTTTGCTATCTCTGGAGGTGAGTGTTTATCATTCTGTTCCCAAGGATTCCTCTCCCATTTATTGTGACGGCTGTATGTTCACTGGGCTGAGTATAACTTTGTATTGGCATTAATGTTAGTTTTGCTATTTTATTAAATCTGTTCTCATTTCAACTATGGGTCTCTTCTTTTCCTCTGCTGGATCTGCCAGGACCCTCCTGTGCATTGATACTATGAACAGAAGAAGATGGCAGCAGGACCACAACTGCACTTAGTTTGAAGCCATCTTCTTTCTCCATGATAGCATATAGGGCTTGTTGTGAGATTGGCTGAGGCCCCTTTTTCTGTCAGAAACAGCCAAACAAGACAATTAATGTCATGAAGAAATTATATGGAGACTCATACTGAATTTAAAGGTAAGAATTAGACTACAAAGCACTCATTATTGAGGAAACAGATGTCTGATCACACATGCACAAAAGATGATTTGGCCACAAGTGAAGCAATAATGTGGTTGGCTGGACTCTCTAAAGCCAGTTTGTGCCATTAGAGACTAAATTCAGTAATGTTAGTCATGAAGTAACTTGGAGGAATTAAGAAATAGTGGAAAATGAAAACGCAACCTCTTTTTACCTGACACCTGGATTTTCTATGCTAATGAAACATACTCACCAGCCTAAGCAGAAGGAAGGTACTAAGAAGTGATGGAAGAAGACAGAGTTGATCATGCTAATTATCAACATGAAAGAAAGTACGTTAAAGTTTAAGCAAGAACTGGTATTTTCCTGGTTGATGTTTTATCTATAGAAAAAGGATAAGACCAAGTGGACTGAAAGAATAAATATATGAAATGAAAAGCTATTGTTTCATAATTTAAGAAAAAAAATTAGAAATATCTTTGTAGCCCTTATCAGATGGGCTCTGAAGTTGGATATTTACCCATTTACAGATCAAACCCTTGTTAGTTCATTGCTCCGGAACACACCATGTCTATAAGAGAAGGTAGAACACAAATGAATATTCACCAACTCAAACACTTATAATCTGAATAATGACCTTGATTTCAACTGAAAATAAATTTTCAATCAGTTATTTTATTTCTTCTTTGTATTTTTATTACAAGGTAATAGACTAGAGTATAATACAAAGCTACTATATACTGAAAGTGATTGCAGTTTGAAAACTTCTGGAAAACAAAAGCATTTGAATACTTACTATCTAGCAAGTAAAAGTGATAAGAACAATTTCATGATATTGTGTCCTGAAAGCCAGTTCAAACTATGCATTTTATGTGTATGATTGATTTTCTCATATAAATGTGAGCTCTTCAGCACTTACGTTCTGCTAATTCAAAGAAGGGAAAACCCCCTAAATTTATCCATTTGTGTTTAAGATACTTTAATGTTTATAAAATATATTTTATCTTTCATATTTCTCTTCTTAAAAGAGAGTTTGACACAAAAACCACTTTTGTAGTGGCATCTAAAGATCAGAACTAGAAAATATCCAGACAGCATTGTCTGCTGCACTATATGCAAATTGCTTCTCTCCCTAAGAAGAGATGATGTAGTGTAAGAAATTAATATATATATTAGGAAGAAGAAAAAAAAAATTAAGAAGACAGGCCAAGCTATGCTCAGCTCTCCTTTGCTGTAAATTCTGGAGAAAATGTAAATCAGTAGCACAAAGTAACACTAATACTCTGTGACTTTAATCTGCAGAAGGACCAGAAGTCTTCTATCAGAGCATTTTAATCAGTTTTGAGATATTCCTAACTCTTCTCACACAGGGTTATACATTTAAATTGGATTTACTTTTAGTGTACACCTAGGGTCATGGTAGTGTGCAGAAAAAATGCAATGTGGTAAAACTAAATTTGACAGAAATGAATTTACCATAAAGATATTTTTACTACTAAATATAGCTTCTCTCCCTTTCCACTCCAAAAATGTACTATTAAGACCTTAGCTTTTACATAAACACTCATTTCTACAAAGAAATAGGAAAGGACCAGAATGACTGTTATCCACTCAGCTGAAAGCACATTTCTGTGCCTGAAAACTCAAAGCTTAGGGGAATCTCTAACAGCATAGGCAGACTGATCTCTCTTAAAGTACCAACCTAAAGTCAGGAAAGTTGCATCTTCCAATACCTTACCTGCTAGTATTTCTCAGCAATGTTCTTTATGACACACTCAAGCCCCAGTAAACAAGTTACCAAACACCAG
Organism: Baryphthengus martii; assembly: GCA_013396935.1. Classification (NCBI taxonomy): domain Eukaryota; kingdom Metazoa; phylum Chordata; class Aves; order Coraciiformes; family Momotidae; genus Baryphthengus; species Baryphthengus martii. The sequence continues at coordinate 7,134 of VWZK01009173.1, read as the reverse complement.
GACACTTCAGTCATGGCTTACAGGCTAGATTTGGACAGCAATCAATTATTGCAAGACAAGACAGATTTTCTTGCATTCTAAGGTTTAGAGAGTGCTTGCAGTAACTTTTGAATTATTTCTTTTAGGAAGGAGAGAGCTAAGTGAAGCAAAAGTAAAAGCACTTGAAGATAAACATTCTCATAGAAATGGCTGGATTCCAGATGACACAGCATTAGGATAAGCCTGACTTATATTACGCACATGTGTTATTTACCATATTAATTCAGGTTTTTGTGTATGACAGATGTAAATTTTGATGGGTTTTGTTGTTACTTTTCTGTACTATAATTTCTAAATGACAAAGATATTATACAAAATAAACTTGTAGTGCACATTTATTTAGGTCATGTATCTTCCTTACTTCACATACTTTCTTTCCACCTCTTGGTATTTTAAAGTGGAAAGCGTTGTTTAGTGTGAGATAATGACTGAGGTCCTTACCATAAAAGAAACAATTCAAGATACTGTCTTACATGTATTTTGTCAATTTCCTTCTATATAGTTCAAATTAACTTCCAGAAAGATGTGCCTTTCCTAGATATTGGCAACTTAGGAGGCTGCCTAAAAGCAAAGCATTTTAGGTGGGATAAATTTTGGTGTTTACTGAGAGAGAAACAGTGCAAATAATTATAAGTCTAACAAAAGTACCTCTTCTGTAGGTGAGGTCTCTTCTCATTCAAACCATTCTGTGATTCTATGATTCAAAGTTACTGCCATGAACCACCAGTTAAAAAACAAAACAAAACAAAAAAAAACCTGTGGAGATAAAATACTGTAGGTAAAAATCCTATATATGCTTTCAATTCTTCTGACTACTGAACTTTTCTATATTATTATGTCTCCTTAGCTGCCTTCATTTTGAAAAATAAAATTGGAGAATTATAGTCAGTCTAAGTCTGTATGTATTTGTATTGTAATTTAACTGATGTCAGTTTGATTTATGTTTTCATGTTTGATTGATGTCAGCTTGCTTTATGCTTTTATACTTCATTGATGCTTTGAGTATTTATTTAATGCAATAGCTCCCCAGGTTAGAAAAGAATCCCATGAAAAAGTTGCATTTCATTTCCTAAGCAAATGTAAATAGGTGAGAGAGCAGCATATACTCTATGCCATAGCTATCCACTGGACTCAATCAAGGGATGATTCAACACCTACTAACCTATTGATAAGCACAAAAATATTTATACAAATTTATTTTGAGATAGGTATATACTATAGGTAGGGATTGATGTGATATCCCAATTTTTCATAGTTCAGTATTCTGGTCAGCAAAAGACTCTAAGAAATAAAATTACCTTAAGTAGTACATACGGTCTACATTTATGGCAGTCTTAGAAGATCTTCATGACTTATTATGCTCCTCATTGTATGGATAAACAAACAGAAACAGTATTTTCATCACTCCCTTAAGCTGTTGTGTGGAGCAAGAATTTCATAAAGCTCATGTCTTGCCATAATGACAATCCTCATTCAATATGTCCACATTATAATTTCACAAAAATATTTTCTATTCCTGTAGACATTCTCTCTGTAGAATTCAGGTATGATTTATGATTAAGATGCCTTTTACAATTCTTAAGCAGTTGCATGCTCCAAACAAAAAGACCTGCATCTTTCATGTCATTCTAGGGGAGAATGTAAGGTCCTACAACAGCCAGTTGTATTAAGTGACATCAGATTTTCTTTCTAGAACCTCCTTTAACACGTATGCTCCCTCCCTATTATCGTAATTCTGTCTCTACATCATGACTTTATTTTCACTGCTTTCCAGAAGTTTTTATATATCTTTTTAAGTGGATAAGAAGTGGCAGAACAACTAGTTGCCTCAAGAGAGGCAATCCCTCTAGAGGAAAAGGAGGGAAGGTTTGCCTTTTTTTTTTTTTTTTTTTTTTTATTTTTTCAAAATCGNNNTAATATATTCAACATCGTAAATCTCATGTAATATTTTTGCGTGTTTGTTTTCTTTGGAATGTACCAAATAAAGATAAGAAGAATGAGATAACATATTCAACTTCATTGCTGTTTCCTGGACTAATAAATACCGTCACTGAAATCTACTGCATCATGAACATCTCTTCCCACAATCGTTTGTTTTATTTCAGATTCATATAAAAGCTTTACAGATGTTTTATTGAATGAAATGGGGTTGGTGATGGGCTAGGACTAGTGACATATATCTTGCATCTTCCCCCATAGGCATAAACTAGAGGTTAGTCCTTACTATAGTTGATCTTCTGTTTTCCACCTCCTAGGCTTTTTCCATCTCCTATCTTAATGCACCTTGGTGGCTAATTCAAGTGGTCTCTTGAAATAGAAATAGTAGAAATCTGGTTGTGGAACAAGGAGTCAAAAAGGCGAACTGTTTGTAAGGTGATGTTAGTGTTGCTCCCACAGACAGATATAAATCCCTACTGTGTATCCTATAATCTGTTCAGCCGCTCCTTATAGTATTTTCCTATTTATTCAAAAAGACAACATTTCATATTCATCATTACTGTATCCCAAGAGTGCAAAAGAGGAAATGACACACTTCACTGACTTGAGATG
>VWZK01009172.1:70194-112709 GCA_013396935.1 Baryphthengus martii | reverse complement strand
ATATGCCCATTGCTGGTAAACACCGGCGGCGGGGCGGGGGGCGCTGCGTCCGCGATGAGGTGGGGGTTTTTTTTGGCTTTTGTTTTTTTTTATAAATCTATACAGACAGACGGATCTACATAAATAGCGCGGGGAAACTCCTACCTATGGTAGCCAGGCGGTTTTACTGTAAAAGACCCAGATAACTACACCCACCAGAAACGCTGGCTAGACGGCCCCGGCCGGGCCCACGGGAGGCTCGGGGAGACGGCGGGAGCATCCACCCACCCACCCGTGCACTCATCCACCCAGCGCCCACGGCCGCCCCCCCTGCGACCCAACCCGGCTTTGCCCGGGTGGTGAAGGTGGATGAGAAACACTCCCCCAAAACCGAGGGCAGGTCAGTGGGTTTGGGGCCGGGGGTCATCCCTGGCACCCTCTGAAGCAGGGGACAAGGTTCGGGGACAGCAGCCAGAGCTGGGGAGAAGCTCCCACCCTGCTGGGCTCTGGGGATGCTCCCCTAGGAAAGCCCGTCCTAAGGACTGACCTCCCCGGGCTGGGGAACACACTGGCCCGGCTGACTGCAAAGCGCCCTCTCCTAAGGCGGCGGGACAGAGCAGAGAGGTCCGGGCTTGCCTGAAAGTCTTCCTTGGCGCCTTTTGGGTTTCAAACACGTGTTTGGTGCCACGACACTTTCTTGTTGTTGTTCTAACGTCTCCAACACACACGCATCCACATCCTTTCTGCTGTAACGTATCAGATCAAAAAGCCCAGTCATCACGCGCCGGCCGCTGGGGTGGAGGGTAGGCACAGAGTTTGGGATATTAATTGCAAATCTTCAACGCCATCTTCTGAAATTTAAATGTAATTATCACCGCGTTTTGAGGGAAAAGTGAGAAGCGCAGGCATTTTTAGATACGGGGTTTATATCACACCATCCATCCACTAAAAAAAGAATTGGCAGTGCCCATCTGAAATCTTTTCAGTCACGAGTTAAGGCACCGTAAAAATATCAAAATAAGTCTCTGAGAGGGGGGTGATGGCCATCCCTGATCAAGAAGACCACAGCTTCCAAAAGGCTTTCTAAAAATCTCATCTCAATTCCTAGGGGCAAGACTGGGTGGTACTCGGGGCACCAACTGTAATCTCATTATGTATAAAACCAGATTGAAATACATTACTATAAAGTGGACACTTCTCATGCCTTCTCTCTTCTGCAGCTTTTAAGGCAGCCAAGTCTGGGCCAGGCTGAAACAAGGAGCTTTGATCTGCATTAACTCAAACCCTTTGGGGGGTGGGGGGGCAGGGGAAAAATCCCCATCTTTCTCAAATGCTGAGTATATTTTGAAAAAAAATGGTTATTCTTGTTCAAAGAAATCTGTGTATAGATAGCAAAGTAAATGAGTTATTCAGAAATCTTTGAGAGGAGACAAAGTCAGTCATAAAAACCGCAGAGAGAGCCTGTGTGGGCAGTGGGCTGGCTGGGGGGTCAGTCGCTGTCGTTGTGCAGCAAGAACTCCCTCAGAAAACTGCCTTCAGCTGCCTAAAGGTTAGAGGGGGTGCTCAAAGCCGGACCCCTACGCACACCCTCAGCCTTTGCAGGTGAGGAAGAAGCGCTAATCTTCTCAGCTTTGCTGACTTTGCTACTGAGGGTTTCTGGACGTCTGCCACTTCCATTTAAGACAGCATAAAACCAAACCAGTCGAGGACCATCGTTCCAGTCTGTAAAGTAGAAAACTCTGATCAATAACACGACTGCGGCGTCCACGCTGATCGCGGCCCTGGGCGCCAGAGAACTCGCGTTGGGTGCTTTTTGCTACTCCCCAGCCGGCCTGGCTGGCGAGCTCAGCGTCTGGAGCACCTCCAGCCCCTGCTGCTCTTCCCAGTGGTTTCCACACCATGGTGAGGGCCTGACCCTTCCAACCGTACCCAAAAACCCCCAGTGCCTTCATGGAAGCATTGGGTGTTGGTGACCAAACCAAAGTCCTCTCGTGAAGGTGCTCCTGCTGCTGTTGAAGCGCAGCAGTCACCACCAGTCCCCTGCTTTTCACACTCTTAAGGTCACACTGACTAAAGACATGCCAGGAAAAGGGACTGTTTCTTCTCAACAGTTGCTCGCCAGCCCTCGGCGCACAGAAAGGTCGCTTCTGCTTTCACCAAGCCCTTCTGAAGTCCCAGCTGACTCACCTGGGAATTGCAACCAAGGCAGAGAAGCAGAGAGGGATCCAGCAGCTCAGCCGGGCTGCTGGGGGATCTCTGCAGCAGGTCCCTGCAGGAAGGTACTGAGCCAAAGGGCACACGCGTTAAACACTCCTGCGCGCCCGAGCTCGCTCCTCCTTTCCTTCAGCAAAGTTGCCCTTGCTCTCCTGGGTTCAAAGGTTCTCCTAAAAACTTTGCTAAAACCCACCAGTCTCCAAGCCCCGGAGATCTGTTGGAGAAGCACCGGCGGCAGCAGAGGCCCTTTGAGGGCTGCTGCTCATTCAGGGGCTCTCCCCGTGCTGGAGACCACAAAATCCCCTCGGGTGCAGGGGGAGTTCCTCGGTGCAGAAGAGGAACCTGCTGAGGGTGAGTGAGGGGCACCCACTTCCTCACCTTGCTCCTACGTGGGCTGAGAGGGCTCTACTGGTTGCACTGGCTGTCCATCCGCTTGCAGCTCTGGTGGGAACGTGCTTGTGACGGCAGCTCCCAGTAAAGGTTGGGCCCTCTCTGTGGTTGCTGCAGCTCAGAGTAGATCCAGTGATGTGCAGGAGTGTGGCAGGGAACGAGCTTTAGGCTTGGGTGGAGACTCCAACCATAGCTCTTCAGGAACCCAGCAAACCTCTCACTGAAGCCTTTGGCAGATGACATCTGTAAATGCATTTTCAGAAGTGAATTAAGCTCCTAAAGTGCTTTTGAAAACCCTACAACTGCCCATCTACATCTTGAACTGCTCCATAATCCCTTCCCTGAGATGGAGGTGTTTGAAGGGCTCAACACCTTGCTGTTGGTGGTACTGGTTTCCACTGGGAGTCTTATTCCCTCAGAAGTCCTCACAAATCCCTGGTAGCAAGTCCCTGTGAGATGATGCCTAAATCAACAGCACAAGCCAGACCCCAAGAAGGGCAGCTGCCTGTGGTAACTGTGTGGAACCACAGAGCACGGACATTTCCAGTCTAAAGCCAATGGGAGAAGCTGGACCTCTTGAGGTCCTCCAGGTTTATTTAATTTTGTAATGGAGAAAAAACTTGGATTGTGTGTCTCTGCACACGTGCTGATGTTTGTGCTGGATTTGGGAATCTGATGGTTCCACCAAGCCGAGGAAATGAAAACCTGTGAGGGAGAGGTGTCACGAATCAAATCATTACGAATAAAAACAATATTGGGAGTTTGTTGCTGAAGGAGCAAGAAATTAGGTTTGAGGTGTGCCAGGGATGGATGTGAAGCGCAGCAGAGCAGGATCTTTTTCCCATTCTCTTTCTCTGGGCTGTCTCTATTTCCAGATAGAATGTTGTCCTCCCTCTCCAGAGCAGTTCAGCCTATGCTGGACCAACTACCTCCACCAGCAAGCAGCAGTTATGCAGCTAAAAAAATAATTGAAAGATGGAGGGGGAGAAAAAAAAAATCTAATTAGCTTTCAAATAAAAAAAGCTAAGGAGTGTGGCTGCCGTCATTTAACAGAATTTCTAAACAGAAATTCCAAATGGAGCTTTTGCTCTTTCTTGTTTCTTCACTTGCTGGCATTTGGCTGAAGAACCCAAAAGCTGCCAGTTTTGTGGAAAGGGGAAACACTCCATTTTTCGAAAACCTCAACTTTTCACCAGTCACCATTTCCATTCTTCAGAGTGTTCAGTCATAGTAAGTACTGGCTCCAATCTCTGTTTTTTAAAGGATTGCTCCCAACAAAAAAAGCTTTGGAGAGACAACCTGGTCTGACTGCTTTTAAAACAGAGTAGAGAACTTTTTTTTAGAAAAATAATCCTGATGTGACCCCTTCATATATTTTTGCTCGAACCAGTCTTCACTGGCTTTCACGCAGGCGTAATTTAAGTGCTGTGCTAAGTTCAAACTCACATCATTTCCTGGGTTCAAAAGATCAATTTGGGTTTATATATTTTGGGGTTGAGGTTCCACTTTAAAGAAACTGAGCTGCAAAGAGCCCAGTTAAATCAGAAAACGACTTGGAAAGGGAAAGGATTGGGGTGACAGAAGAAGGAAAAAAATCACTGAGAACTAAATCCTTAACATTAAAAAAAAAAATCCACAGGCTCTATCCCGCGTAAGTGTGTCCCATCCTGCCCCCGCTGCCTGCAACCGTTCTCTGTTCAATGTAAATCTCTCTGGTCTTTCTGTCCTTCTGAGTGGGAGCATCTTGGTGAAAAGCCATGGAAAGGAGGGATTTAAACAGTAGAGAAAAGGGCTGGGAAGGAAGGGAGCTTTGGGAAGTTTCACAAATCCCACCCACAGCAGTGGCTGCCGCTGGGATTTCCCTGCTTTATGGAAACTGGGAGGGTCTCCTCTTCTCTGTGGCCGTTGTAGGGTGGAAACCGCTGGTGTCACATCCTTTGGAAGAAGATGTTTCAGAGACCATAGGTGTAGCCTGTCCTGTACCGTTTCAAACACCATGTGGTTTCATCCTACCTTGATTAGCGAGGGGTAAATCCTCGGCCTGACCTGACTGAGCAGCTGGTGGCGAGAGATGCAGATGGCGGTGAGAAGGAGGTGGTGGCGATGGTCTAGCAGTTTGCGTTACCTTCTTTTTCAGAGACAAAAGAGGAACTCACAGCCTGAAAGGAAGAATACTTAGTGAGCAAGGGGAGATACAATCTGAATTATTTAAAGAAAAAATAAAATCCAGTTATTAATTTTCTTCCTTAGGCAGTGACACAAATAATCTGCCAGCCTTTTTCTGTTGAGGGGGGACCTGACTAGTCATTCACAGCAGCATAAGGCAAGTTTGGCTGTGACCTACATGGAATGGATGCGAGCCCAAAATGAATGTGCAGCGGGATTTCACTTTGAAAAGAATCGAGCCAGCCCCATTAGCCGTGCCGAAGAATGATCTAAAAGGAAACAAGTCTTTGTAAACACAGCTTTCGGTGGAGGGTGAGAACGGAGGGTCGCCAGCGCATCTAGTCAGAATTTCTCCTGCTCTCAACGCGCAGTCAGGCACTGACAGAAATGGGCAGGTGTTTTCTGAAGGCTTTCAAAACCATGAGACCCTTTCATCGGCTGCAACCCCAAGTGCAACACAACAGGGCTCTACAGCACCGTATAGATGAACCGCTCAGACCTCAGTGGTTTCAGCTCCAACGCCCAGATCAGTCTCCTTCTCTGGAGAGATTCTGAACCCACCTGGACATGGGGATCCTGGGCCCTCTGCTTTGGGTGACCCTGTTGGAGTGGGGTGGGGGGGGCACCAGATGAGCTCCAGAGGGCCCTTCATATCCCCCACCACGCTGGGATTCTGTAAACGGTAAATATATGCAGTTTTAGTAACAATATATTATTACATCTCCTCCCAGTGTTCTCCACTCTGATCACAGCAGCTTTAGATACCCCTGCGTAAGGAAGGGCAATTGTAGCTCTGCCTACAGTGGTCTTGTTAAGGAAATAGCATTTGGGACCCAGTGAAATTTAGGTAGAAGAGAATCAGGGGCTGGTCTGCATAGGTGCTGCCAGGGAGAACTGGAAAAGCCCTGCACACACACCCCGAGGGTTTCTGATGAGCAGCGGTGGGTTTTCTGCTCCTCGCTTCACAGTGGCTGAAGCAAAACACTTTGAACACCAAGGGAAGGTTTGTAAATGTAGGGAGGGACATTTTCAGCACCATGGGGGTGCTGCTTCCCAGGGGAAAAGCTCCCCCTTTATAACACATTGTCCACCTCGTTTTGTTTCACTGAGCCTCAGGAGAGTACTGATCGTTCTCCGAATTTCACTGGGCAGTCAGCGCCAGCCCATGCTACCTTCTGAGGAGTCACCAGCTGCAGCAGCTGTTGGCAGCTAATGCTGCCTGGATGGCTGGTTTCTGTGACTTTGGTACCAGGTTGCTCTTTTCTAATGGTGGAAAAAAAAACAAACAACAGGAAGGGTACTCTTAAGGGTGACTTCATAGCACGGGCCAGTGCTTCCTTTCTGAAGCAAAATAGAGTTTTTCACACTGCCAGCGATGCAGGCTTGAACTTCCCAGCCTGTCTCGCTGCCCAGCAGGTGCTCCCATAACCCTTCTGGAGATCTACGTGCACAGGAGGGATGTGCAATTCTAATGGGGATGAGTCCGGCTAGAAATCTGTGAGCTCTCACAAGACGAATGCTGCCCCCAACACCACCAGCTCGATGTCAAGTGACCGTGCTGGGAAGATGGAGGTCTAGTCCAAACCTGTCAGAAGCCCAACCTCAGTTCCTTGAAAAGAAAATATGATTAAGGCAGAGGAGGAGAATTTGAGGTCCTTCCGGTAACAGTGAAGTCCAGAGCGCACTGGCAGGGAGCATGTCACTGTAACACACCTGGCTGGGTTTCCTATCCTGACAGGCCTTTTCCCATCCCGCCCCAGAACTTGTTACTGGTGGCTGTTGGTGACACATCCTACCTTCCAGAGGAGTGCAGATCTTCAGCCGGGCCAGGAAGGACCTCGCTGTGAGCCAGGCATTGTCAGGTAAAGAAGCTACAGAAGAATCTCGTGTCTGAACCCCGAGGATTTGACCAAAGTCTGCAGAGCACTCAGGTTTTCTGTGTGTTTGGGTTTTTTGTTTGTTTGGGTTTTTTCATTGTATTTACTTTTCTTCTGAGACCTTTTGGGATTAACACAAGTACTTTTGCTGGGAAAGTTACACACCGCAGACTTACTGGCAAAGACTTCCAAAAAGCAATCCTTGGGAAAATACGCATTTTTTGAGACCGCTTGCAAATGAATTGTACCCCGAGTTTGCTGCCGACACGAGCAGAATCGAGGTGCCTACAAGGCCCAGGCTCTGCAGCCGTTCAGCAGCAAGAAGGTACCTCCTGCTCACACTTCATTAGGTGCCAACTCCCGATAACACCACCAGAAACTACCCAAAGTCATCTTGCTACTCACCAGCTACTCGCTTTTGGTAAAGTGCAGTTTGCATAACTCACCAGAGCAAAGCACACATTCGAACAGGAATAAAGAATTTGTTCCCTGGGTGAGGGCTGAAGAAAAACACTGGACAGCAGGTGAAGGCAGCAATGCAAGGGTTAAACACAGGGGAGCCTGAGAATCACGTTTAAAGCTGCACTGAGAACCAAGTGTGAAAGTCGCTTGCGTGTGCCGCACGCTTTGGGTCTCCAGGGGCTTTGACAGGAACACCGTGCAGGGCAAGATCTTCCTCATACTGTCTAATATTTTCTAGAGATCACCATCACCATTTTCCCTCTCCTAATTTGCTGGCAAAGCCCAAAGGCCTTCTCTGGTTGGGAGCAGCACGTCAAAGGAGAGGTGGCTTTGCCCTCGGGTCACCTTGGCTTGGCCCACGGTGGGACAGGACCATGTGAATCGAACTAGAACTGCCCTTTTCTACAACTCACAGCAGTTGTGTGACACCGAGTGAAACCAGAGAGGAGGAGGGCACCATGGCTGCAGCACAATTTTTACACAGTCAAGTTTTTTTATGATTTCCCCCCCACCCCCGGCAGTCATCATCTGCCACTTACAGCAACTCCCTCTGACAAAGCACTGCCGAGAGCCCTGCGCCCGGGCAGTCTGTAATGCAGCTCATGAAGCCCCAAACCAGTGTGTGATGGAAAAGGAGGCATTTCAAAGGAATAAAAGATTTGGGTTCACCACGTACCCTGTCTCAGTGACGGGCCAGCCAATAGCAAGGGACGTGCCACTGCTATCAAGGGATGCTTGTGCTGCAGGGTCTTGATTTGACCTGGAAGAAGCTGGTGAAGAGAGGGGAAGTCTCTAGGAGCCTGTGCGCAGGAGAAAAAACAAAATGTAATCTAAGAGTAAAAAGGAGTTAGTCTTGTGCTCTTACTGCACCTGCAGGGATACAAACAGTGAGTAGAAGCCTCCCAGACACAGTTATCCATTTCAAGAAACACGAGCAGATCAGGTGTTAACATTTACTTTTATTTATAAAAAAACCTGTAGAATGTATTAAATACAAACATTTGGAAAAAGCAATCGAGGCTTCGCTAAGATGCCCAGGAAGAGGAAGACAGAGAATCAAGAAGCTTAACCAGCTTTAGAGATTTTTTTTAAACTAGCTGAAGTCATTACTATCATTTTTCACTGACTTCTTTATAGGCAGTGGCCATTACAGCAACCAGAGATATTCCTGGCCTTTTAAAAAAAAAATCAGAGCCGTGATTTGCCATATCTTCCCACTCGATCACAAAGTATAAGGAAGCGACTCTTTCCAGGTTAAAAATCAGAGTAATAAATACTACTGCATTTACCCATTACCTACACTGTGTAACACTAAACATTTGCTTATCATCACAGATGGATATCGAGCTCAGCTCCCCTCCCAAGAAAATCGATTATACATTTCAAATCCGGATATCCAATAGAGTGTTATAAACTTTATACATTTTCCAGTGAACACCAAAATGAGGACAGTGTTGTGAAATACAGAAATAAAATGACTGAATGCATTGACTGCACTATGAAGGCCAACTCCAGAGAGGCAGGCCGGGGTCTAGTCACCGTCTGCAGAGCTGGGAACTCCTACAAACTGCTGCTGGAAGACAAATCACGTCACGTTCTCAGCCTGTTGCAGCTCCTCTCCATCTCCAAGAGGCCAAGCAAGGGTGAGAACTGCATCTGCTCGCTCTCTCCTGCACCTCGTGGTGCTAAAGGAGTCAGTGATCGCTCTGCTCTTTACACGAACAAACCAAACCCACGTTTTCTTAGACTGCTGTTGCGCGTTTACCCCTGTGAGGTGCCGTCTGCAGCACGTACCGCCAATGAACGGGGTATAGAAGCAACAGGCTACAGAAAATTCCTCTTTCTCTCTCTTTTCAAGAGGCAGAAGAGAGGAACTCTTCCCCTCGCGGGCACACGGCACTGCCTCGTCCTCCGGCTTTACCCTGTATCCGCTTTGGAGCCGCAGCGGAACGCACAGCCACGCGGCTCCAGCCCTAAAGCCACATTCCATCCTAAAAAAACAAAATCCTATCCATGGGACTGACTCTCTGGGGATAACCAAACTATCAAGAAAAAATCCACTACAGACCCATCCTGGACACACAAACGTTAACAGACATCCCTCATTCCGCCTTTTACGGCCTTGCCAGTGTAGCAGCGCTCCAGCGGGGGAGCACACGGTACCAGATCCCACAGGAGGGATGCTCCTGGCAAAGTTGCCCCGTAGGGAGGGGCTGTTTCCCATCAGGAGGAGAGGGTTGGACACACGGACCAGCATCCTGAGCGCCCATCAGACCCTGTGACCGAGGAAAGCGTTACCCAGTCACCCTTGGAGCGCGGAGGGGCTGGCATCCGGGCGGCAACTCCTGCACTGCCCGGCATTTACAGAGCAACGTCTTCAAGAAGAGCTAAAGCCAGAGAAGCTGGATATACCGACTAGGTAGTGGTTCATTTAGCTACAAGCTTAAAAACAGAGTCAATTCCAGCACATTCCCAAATCCAACAGCTGCTCTTGTGGCGCTCAGCGCTCTGAGAGCGGGTAGTGCAATGAGAACCCTGATGTGGGCTTGGACTCAGGTGGAACAGGGCAGTTCCACTCCATTCCCTTTTTTTCCTTTTTGGCAATTATTGACATGCAAAATCCACATTTCACAAGCCAGAACATGTATTTTTTGAGGATACTCAGCAACAGATACCGATCAGCCAGAGCTTACTCGCCCCACAAGGCTCATTCCCACCCCTAGACTTCACCCCCTCAAAGCCAGCAGGAGATCCCATGGAGAGGAACCTCGGGCAGGGGCTGGAGATCTGAGCGCTGAGGAAATGGAGAGACAACGGTCAATTCCATGTGCTGACTGCTCACTCGGCGCTCAGCACGATACACACCACAGCTGAACGAACTGGGGGTTCCAGTTTGGTTTTCTATCCTGGGTCTTTGGGAGGTATTTTGGATTTTCTGGAATTTTCAAGAAAACCAGGCCTTTCATCCTCTGAGTCAAAGCCAAGAAGCCATGCTCTTGGCATCAGTGCCACCCCCCATTACAGGATCAAGAATCGAGAGGCTGCCCGGCATCGCAGGGACATATCTGAAGTGACACTCTGGGAACAAACTCGAGTCAGGCAACGGCTCCATTCCAGAGCTGTTCCACGTTACCAAGAGCAGAGTCCGGCCCCTGGATTTAACTTAGTTGAAAATACGCTTTACAAGCACGTCCCTAGCAACTTGATGGCAGCAAAACATAGAGTGGTTTTAAAATGCCAGAAAGTTGCAATTCAAAACCAACTTGATTTTTAAACCAGTGAGAAAGCAATTTAAAAAAAAACACCAAAAAAGCACTAAACTTCTCCAATACAGACTTTGGTGAAACACAGCTGCGCACAGCCGCTCTCTGGCGCGCGCCCGTGCCCGCTCGCTTCACTCCGCGTTGGAATTAAGATTACACAAGGCAACTTTTCAAGGTTGCTTTTGACAACCACGATGACGAGAACAGCATTTCTGAGGTAGCTGAAGTCAAAGAGCAAACCACAGCACAAGCAAAGAAGCCAGCGCTCGCACACCCGGCGAGCCCGCTCTTTGGAAACGCGCTAGGGTGCGGGCAGGGGCGTGGCGAAGAGGCACGCGTTCCACGGGGAATGAAGTTCGGCAGTGCTGGAGAGCTGGGTGAACTGTTCTCCAGAGAAGCTGATGTCAGGAGGCCAATACACAGTCGAGGCTTAAAATCACTGCACGGCTCAGGTGAGCAGTAGCGACAGCCCCGGTGCGCCTGGGCTGCGGCTGCTCCGCCAACGGTTCCGTCTCATGGGTGCTGAAGCAAGCGCAAGGGCAGCGGCTGGAGCTGTTACTACTCAGAGCTGTCTGTCCCACTTCTCTCCTAGATGCCACTGGTGGTAGAAAGGGAGGTGTCCTCGTGTCTCACCTGCTCCAGCTGCAGCCCAGCCAACCCAGGGTAATCAAGGCCAGCTCTGCGGCGTTACTTGCCAACAGACCGCAAACAGGAGCAGCGGAGACATCGACCTCAGCTCCCTGCTCCAGGTGCAAGAACAACTTTGCCACATGAATAGCCCAGAGATGTGGAACTATCAGGGCTTGGGCTGCCAGGCTTCACCCCTGGGAGCCCTATGGCGACAGGATTCGAGCCGAGCTCGCGGCAAACGCTAGGCAGCGCAGGCACAAGGGACGACAAGCAGCCGACCAAGGGACGGGATCGGCCACGGGCAGCGGGTTGCGTCTCTGGGCACACAGAGAGCTCGATCCTGCCCAAATCACAGAGCTGCATGAGACAGGCTCACACGCACGCACACAGAATGGAGCATTTTCATCAAGAAGCCATCTACAAATCAAGTGTTTGCTGAGAGTCTTGAAGATGGGATGGAAATTATGGCAAGGTGTTTTTCAAAAGGTAGAAAGAAAAAAAAAAATCAACCTCCTACGATTAAGTCTCTGTTGTGTAGTTGCTGTATGAGAGAGATGGCACAGATGAGAAGTTGTTATTCCACTGCCTTCCTCCAGTGCTCTGCTGCAACTCTGCTTGCTCTTTATATTTGCTCAGAAGAGTTTTGGCTTCTTGCAGATCCTGAGAAGAGTTTTCCCCATATTCTTCTTTCAGCCACTGCCTGAACTGCAGAAATTAAACACATATACAACATGATGAGAGTAACATGAGACTGCTGCAGAAGCAACACTCCTGCCTGTCCTATAGAATATATAATACAGAATTCCAAGAGCTTTGAGGAACACGTGACAGGCAAGAGTGGAAATCACACCTCTTCACTTCCTCTGCCCCACTCAACTTTACAGACCTTTATCACACCCTTCTCTCTCATCTCTTTGCCAGCTGAAAAATGCTAGTACACTCAGTCATTCCTGACAATCTTCTTGCTCTTCTCTGCAGAAGCAGCAAGTAGACCCGGACCCCAACTGCTCTGTCCTAGTGGGGATAACACTCTTTTCAAGCCTTAACTTTCAGAGCTTTGTCATGTTTGGGGCTCGTGGGCAGCTTCATCCATAAAGATCACTTACTAGGACACAGGGAGACAAGACTTCAGTGCAGTTACTCCCTCTCATTCCTAAAAGATCATAAGGTCCTCAGTCAAATGTGAAGCTTCAAGCTACCACGTGGAAGTTTGGAAGTGGTGTAAACCATGTTGTGACCTCAGCAACCAAATCGCTTCCTGTAGGTTCACAGAATTGTTCGAGTTCAAAGAGACCTTGAAGATCATCGAATCCAACCATTGCCCCATTCCTGCCAGGGCACCACTGAGCCCTGTCCCTCAGCACCACATCTCCACGGCTTGGAAACCCCTCCAGGGATCATGGGGACTCCAGCCCTGCCCTGGACAGCCTGGGCCAGGGCTTCACAACTCTGGAGGGGAAGAAATTTTTCATCACATCCAACCTAAATCTCCCCTGGAGCAACTTGAGGCTGTTCTCTCTTCTCCTTATGCTTGTTCCTTGGGAGCAGAGCCCGACTCCCCTGGCTGCAACCTCTTGAATTTCAGGGAGTTGTGGAGAGCCAGAAGGTCTTCCCTGAGCCTCCTTTTCTCCAGGCTGAACAAGCCCAGTTCCCTCAGCCACTCCTCACCAGATCTGTGCTCTGTATGACCAAGATCTAAAGGACCCCATCCCAGAAACCCCGCAGGACACCCCCTACAGCAGCCCAGCAAAGCACGGGTGCCACGGAGGGCAGCTCAGGCCCTCGGCAGATGGCATTATTCCACCAAATCAGGTGTGTAAACAGACACCTGCTAAGGATGTGGTTGCTCTTAAGAGACAGTAGGAAACTACAGCCCAGCCAGTGACTACAGGTGGGTATTTCTTTTTGCAACCTGCTGCCTCTCCCCTCAGCAAAAAACAGGCCGAATGTGCCGTCCATGGTGGATGAAAAAAAGAGACGTTACTGTCTTTATCAGGCTATTTGCATAGAGCCTTAATTGTTACTGCTGTGAGCTCAGACCAATTAGAGTAGAAATGACTGTAAGGGAGGAAGGAGACAAGTCTGGAAAGTCCCCCTCTGACTTTTGTCTCTTAAAAATCGGTTACTTTACCATTTACACCAGTTCCAAACGATCCAGGAAACATTCAGTTAAATATTTAAGAAAAACACAAATATTTACAGTTGCAAACTGCACCACGCAAAACAAATGTTAATTTCTGAACTCTAGGCTTCCTGCAGCAGAATGACAGGGATGGAATAAAAAAAAAAAAAGCAAACCACCAAACAAAAAAACAACACAAACCAACACACACAACAAAAAAAAAAACAACCCAATATCCTTTGCCTCATGTACTTTGTTTTCCGATTTTGGTTTGCCTCTGGTGTTGTTGATTCTTAATAAGCTCAAGAGGCACAAAAGCTTGGAGGACAGCAACATGCTGAGCAATGGAAAAGGGAGGGGAGGGCCAGAGTGGGTTGTCAGCATATGTGGAAGTCACCGATCACCCACGGGCAGCAGGTCTTTTGCGTGGGACGGTTCTTTTTAAAGAGTAAGAAACAAATTTTTGTTTCATGACAGCCACTTTGCAATCTTATTGTTCCCTCAGTTCTCCTGGTCCTAAAAAGCCTTCCAAGGCTAAGAAGAAAAAAAAGGGTCAGGTTTGAGACTGTTCCACACATCAGAAAATAATTTATCAAGTCTCAGCCACAGAAAGTGAGGGGAACACAACACAAGTCGTCATGTGAACCTCATTTAACTCCTGGATAGCAAAGACTTCTGGTTAAGATTTCTTTCCTGCGTACTATTCCAAATGAATTTGTTGGGGGGAAACTCACTATCTTTATGCAACTGGTACTTACAGGTTGGTCTGTCCACTGCGTTCTGAGCACCTGACTCTAGTTTTTACTCCTCTAAAGGTGTCGGGCTCACATTGTGTCTTAACACACAGGAAACAACGGCTGGACAGGGAGTACAGCTGGGCAGGAGGGGTTCAGATGTTGTGCTTCAGTTCTTCTACCATCCAGCATTCCCCGATACCTTCAGCTCAATCTGCACCTCCCCAGGGGAGCAGGCTTGGCCACGAAGCTGCTCTCCCTCAAAGCAAAACCGTGGAGCTGGATAAACCACCGGGGCCTCAAAATAACGAGTAGCAGCCCATGATCTGAGACTCAGCTCTGCGGTTCATTTTACCTGATCAACGTCGTGTTTCTCAAAGTCTTGCAGCTGCCTCTGGAAGCCCATGTTGGGATTGGCACAGGACCTTGCCGCACGGACGACAGACAGTGCGTCCTCCCAGCCGAAGTCCGTGATGGTCATGATGTAGGCAACTACCAGTGTTACGCTCCTGGAGACACCTGCGAGGCTGCACCAAAAAGGAATAAATTGAAGCAGTGCTGTATTTCATCCAGCACAGTTAAGAGCATCACTCCCCAACACCTGCTGGCCACCAGGAAGTTCAAAAGGTTTTGGTGCTGCTTTATGAAACACATCAGAACAAACCTATGACAAGATTGAGTAAGTGGGTTCCAGAGGGTCATTCGTGTGAAGAAATAAGTATTAAATCTTCAAAAAAACATTCAAAAAACATTCTAAGTGAGATTTGGGGTTTAATAAGCTAGAAAAGTCATCCACTTTCTTCTGCCTCTATAGATTAGAGCAGTGAAGTAAGAACATTCCCTCTGCACCATGAATAAGGCTTTGACCTCATGGGGCTGAAGTGAACTGTAACTGAACGGCTAAAGTACATCTGTCTGGCTGCCTGAGCTCTTCTCCTCCTTCTCCTACCCATGCACTGCGCAGCTTCACCTCTCCAGACTCCAGTTTCCCCACATGAAACACTGGGATAAAATAAGAATTATTCACTATTACTAGTTTGACAGCACTGCACAAAACGCTCCCAACTGCTACTTTTGTGAGCATAAAGAATGTGCATTTCAAGAATATTTTATGCTTTTGAAGTGCTTCACAGATTTAAATACCTGTTTTTTAAAAAAAACTCTGCCAGAATCCAGACAAGTTATCATCCCTCTTTCACACACAGGGAGACTGACCCAATGACCTGAGCACAGCCCTGTCATGAGTCAGCAGCAAACTGAGGATTTATGCTCAGGGCCTGTGCACAAGGTCCAGTGTTCAAATCACAAGATGACTCTGATTCCAGATATAGACTCAGACATGTCACTTGGACATAGAGTACAAAGTCAACAACCAATAGCAGAGAGCAAGAAAAAACCCAGGGTGGGATTTCCTTTTCTGTTCTCTACAGCCCCAGGAGCATCTCTCCAATCAGACTTGCTATTAACAAATGTGACGTTTGAATGCTTCAGCAGTTAAAGAAAAAAAAAAAAAAAAGAAAGAGGGGGGAAAAATTTTTGAAAAAAAATAAAAGTATCAATCTCTGTTCAGAGGAAATTTTTTTTAACAGCTCTGAAGTTACCCAAATAGCTGTTATAAAAACTAATCAAATTATATGGATTATGAAAATAGTCTTTAGAACTGCAGCAATTAAAATAACGGGAAAGAAATAACAGGCCTCTAGTCAATACATCTCTAGTCCAATCAATCTTACAAAAAGGTTTGATAAGAAAAGAAGGTCAAGACGAACTTCCTTGGGCTCCTTTTGCCTCCAGGCCCAGCAACTCAGAAGTCCTAGCATGAGGCTTTAACAGCATTTGCAAATCATCTGGGGCTCTTCAAATAAAGGGGACAATTCAGCCCAAGAGGACTTTGCTATAACCCAGAGTTGGACACGAACAGGTCATTCAACCGATGAAGATCTGAAGGGCATGAGAAGCATCTCCAGCGGGCGGCGTACATACCAATGCACCAGGCAGCCCTGGCCTGTGAGCCGGCACTCATGGATGAATTTGATGCTCTCTCTGAAATGCCTTGCCCTGAAAACAGAATTAGAAGGGGAATAAAGAAAGTGCTCTATTTAGTAAAATCACTACTTAGAAAGAGAGAAACGTATCCGAAAGCTCACTGCATGCTGTTTCTAGAGTTCAGAACTGCATGCAAGTAGAAGTTGGTGCCTGCCAGTTAAAGAATGCTCACAGGCAGTTACCCGCTGCTCTACCCAAAGGCAACACTGCTATCTTAGGTACTACAGCGGGATAAACATTAACAAACACTTCATTCTGATGACTATTCAAGTCTGTATTTCAGTTTGTGTCTTTATTCCTCTTTAAGCCAGTAACCTGACACACGCTCCAGTGTCAGATGAAACGTGCAGGGTTCTCCATGCGTGTTGTCTTCCAGAGGCACCCTCCAGCCGCTACCTAAACTTACGCTCAACGTTGATTTCACCTCCTCCTTCAAACCATGTACTAGGGCACGTCTAAATGTTATGACTTCTTTGCAACACGAAATCTCTCCCTCTTGTCCCTGCTATGAAAAATTCTTCAGTTTAAGCCCTGGCTTCTTCAGCTGCTTCCAGTCTCCTCTCTCAGAGTGCAGTACCCTTTCTGCCTGCCCTTGTTCAGGGTGTCAGCCACCCCCTGCCTACAGCCCACCTTTCCTAAAGCAGTGAAGGAGAAAGTCTTTAAGACTCACAAACCTCGAGGTTAGTACTTTCGTTCCCCTCTATATGTGCCTCTTCATTCAAGTGGGGCAAGCCTGGAGGAAAGCACCTGGGCAGCTGTTGTCATCTCAGCAAATCCACAGCATCACCTCTGTGCCCCAGTCCCAAGTTGCTCACTCGGCCTCTGCCTTTCAGAGCTGGAGTTTGCTGGGGCCTTTGAGAGCTCTTGCACTTTAAGTTCATAACACGTGCAACACACACAGAGGAAAAAGCTTCTTAAGGAGCAGGCAGGAGCAGGCTTGCTGGCAAAGACGAACCCGAAAGCGCGCTGCGTTCAACACCCATGAAACACAACGTCCTGTATTCAAGATGTTTCCCCTCTCAGGGCGAATATTACACCACAAGGGTAAAAGAAAAAACACCTCAGCCCAGCACCAGCAGCCACACAAAAATCAGGAATACCCACATAAAAGGAAGCTTCCCTTCCTGCCCAGCGGTGCAGCTGCTGATACCAGGTCTTTCTTGCTGATGCAGGACAACAGTGATGCAACAGGGTGACAGCGCCTGTGGAACTTGCCAAGGCAACGAAGTCTAAGCTGAAATATCCAAGAAGAGGGAAACCAAAGCCCAGGGCTCCCTCTTCAAGACAGTTCTTGCATCACGAGGTGCAACACAGAGAACACAACTGGAGAGGACTTGAGCACGATGCAATCCCAAGCTTTAGTACGGCTAAAGCTCAGGATTTTACAGTTCTCAAGAAACCTGCCAAGCATGTGGGAAAAGTGAAGAAGAGGGACAAAGCCTTATGGATGAGTTTCTACTACAAACTGTCACCCCAAAACACTTCCACTGGTTGAGCTCTAACAAATCCTGGAGCCCAGGTCTGTCTGTGGAACACGAGCAGTTTCACATAAATGAACTCAGGGGACAAATGAGATGTTGGGCTGCGTGTGCAAGAGGTGTTGCTATTGCACAACAAAAGAGCACTTATCTGAGATCGAATGGATTCTGCCAGATGAAATTTAGGGCTGGACTGACAACACCCCAAACTTCTCATGCACCCATCTTTTCTCTTTCTCCCTAGAAAACCTGGCCAACATCACAGCTCCAAGCACCAGTGGATTCACCTCAGTGGCTTAGCACACGTTTTGGTTAAACACTCCAATGTTTTGGTTTGAAAAATATCTGTGAATGAGCAGAACACTTTTGCAAGGAAGTAAGTATAGCTAGAAGTGAGCTCCATTTACTCGGTTTTATTTGCCCTTCCTTATTGCTGACGCTGCTGAAACACTGTCACCCGTGAAAACAAGAGAAACAGGCAAGCTTAGAATTCCTGCTGCTCTGCAGACCCATGGCCCTCCTCACCCTGAGTCAGAGAAAAGAAGTGTACAACTCTCTGGAATCAGGGGCTCCAGCAGCCACAGTCGCCTAAACTCATTTTAAAAGTTAAGGTACAAACCCTATTTACATGACAACTGAGGGTGAGGCCCAGTGAGCTGTGTGGCAAGTGCCAGACACAAAGAAGGCGGTCAAGTCTGACATTAACCACAAAACAGTTCATTATCATCTGTAAGAGGAAAGCACTTGACACACATGTTGATTTGCAGCCTATTTGTTGGACTCAACAGTTACTTCGAGACAATTTATTAGGCGGTATTGGGCTTTTCCACCTCCCAGCTTAAAGTTGGGTCATGAACGGCATCATCTTCACACTGGGAAAACACCACAGGAAGAACCACAAGCACCCTGCCTCTGCCAGCACCTTGTAAAAGTTACCTAAAAGTTACGCATTAGCAAGGGGGATAATCCCAAACTAGGCTGAGGGCAGAGTTATAACACCAGATCTACATATTGATTCGTGGCCAGTCAGATTTCTGTGTATATTGTAAAGGTTAGAAAGAAAGCAGTCGTAGCAGATCGGAAGAAGCCTCTGGATGTACCTTTCCTCTGCCAATGTAAATGCAACAAAGATCCACCTAAATTTCTTAACAGGTTATCTGGCTTTTGTCTGATCACAGTGAACAGCCTGACCACTGGAGGTTCCTTACAAACACGTACCCTAAGACAATGGGCTGGAACAGGACAGGAAGAGAAGATTGGATTTCTAGGGAATTAACTTTTTTGCAACAGGTTTTACAGAAGATGACATTTCCAGAGAACGCAGCGGCTCAAGGCGAAATTCTCACAGCCCAGGGAAAACCACTCCTGTAAGGCCAAGGAAGCACCTCAAGTCGCAAAAGGAACTGCTCGGTTCCTCTGCTGGGCAGGGGCAGAACAGAGGAGCAGGAGCAAGGTTCTGAGACGCGCTATCGAACACCCGGCGTGCTGGCAGGGCAAGCCCTGCTGCATTGCCCTGGCCATTCATTCCTTGGAGAAAGGGAGCTCTGCTAACCAGGCTTGTGATGAGTAACTGTGTGCTGCATACAAAAGAAATCAGCAGCTTCCCTCACAAAACTGGAGCTGAAGTGGATGAAGAGCTCACAGTCCCAAAATTCGCTGGGTAAAGTCTTTCAGTCAGAACTTACTGACCTGCCAGAGGGTGCAAAGTATCAGCAAAGCTTCTGACAAACCTGCTGCTGGGAGAGGCAGAGGAGACAGCAGCATGTACCTGGTCAGTTCTCATCTTTTGCTAAAACAAAAAACCAGACACACAATCACCTGCAATAAAGGATGCTGGGTTGCTTTGTTTTTTCCTTCCTGACACCACCAGAACTCTTTCTTTTGAAAGCAAAGGGAAATGCACAAAGACTTTGCAGTGGGACCAATTCCCTGCGCTGCTCCCCAGCTCTCCCTCCCTCCCTCTGCAGAGGGCCCAGGCAGCCCAGTTAACTGCTCCCAGGTGAAACTGGGTCAAATCCTCACGGACTGAACAACGACAGAAGATGGTTCGTGCAAAGCAACTTGCTGCTATTTGCGAGCATCATGATTTTACTTGACAAGCTGGACAGTACAAAGCAAAAATCAGAAAAATCAGTTACTCATCAAGTTTTATTTTAAGTGATCAAATGTATCAGTATTAGAAGTAATGACGTTTGCTTGCAACCACCTGATACCAAAGCAAGTATTTTAGATGCCTGCAGCATAACAGAAACAATACTCATGCAAATATTCTAGCTTCTTTCTGAGGCTTTAAGCGTCTTGGTGCTGCGCCAGGCAGCAAAAGCACCAGGGGTGAGTTTTCGATATAACTCCTTGATGTTTAGCAGGGAGGGAGGGGCTGAGTTGTACACTGATTAATGCTCATCACAAAAGCCACCTTAATGCCATCCTTTCTATTCCCATTCCAAGTTAATCCAGATCTCTACTAACAAGGAAGCAGATTTGCTAAGTATTTTCAGGAATGCTAAAATTACATTACAGATCTCGGAATATCAACAAACAATTTTTGACAACATTGAATGTTTCCCTCTAACTTTGTATTTTTCGTCCTTCCCAAAAAAGATTTTTTTCACATTTATTTAATTTTCTTTAAGCATCAAGGCCACAGGAGTTGTTGGTGACAAAGGCAGTTAGCTATCTGCATTCTCATTACATGCCTGCCTTGAAATTTAGGGATCTGGGGTAGGTTTTGCTGCAGGTTGCAAGGAGAGGAGGGTGTGTGTGGTGGGTTGTGGTTTTTTAACCCGTCCCCTAAAATCACACCAGAAATGCAGAATGAGAAGTCAAATCATCACACATCAAATGCCACGCTGGAATCTTTCTAGGGTATGAGAAACACATACTCTAAAAATATGCCCCGAAAGCATGAGCCGGAATATTGCTGTGATGTGAGAGAAAAGCAGTGCTGCATTTCCTTCCGTACCCACCAGGCCTCTTTCAACTACTTGTTTCTCTACAAAACCTGGTAGCAGGATGTGGCTGAAACCCCCTTACCTCTCCCCAACATAAACAGCGAGCTCGAGAAGAAAGAATTGGTCACCATCCAAGTTCTCTTACAAAACCTGTTTTGATTTCTCTTTGGAATCAAGACTTGCTCTGCTCAATGGCTCAAAGCATTCAAACCAAGGACAAGTCAACAAATATTTCATGAATTAGTGGAGATGAGAAAGAGTGAGGCTGGGACACCCTGGTTTCAGTCCATATCTCCTCAAGACAGGAGTCACTGGAGGGCAGGAACTCCCTACAAGCAGCAGGGCCTCCCGAGGCAGGTTCAAGAAGCCCAGGGCAGATGGTTGCAGGGGTATTTCGCACACTTTATCTCCAAGGCCCACTGCGAGGAATCTATTTCCATCCCTGAAGCACGAGGCTTCGGAGCTCTCTCAAATATTTTCTTTTTGTTTACGGCTGGAGATAGTACTGATAAAAAGAAAGAACAGCCAAGCGAAAAGAGTTACAAAAACAACGGCGAGAATCAACTGGGGCTAAATTAGGAGGAGGCTCACTAATTCCTGAAGTTTAAGGCCATGACTGAAGAGTGTTTACATACTGACCCTCCTACAAACCCTCTGAATCACAGTCTGAACCAAAGTGGCTGGAAAAAGGTGTTTCTGTGTTTTCTTAATGCATTAAAACCCATATTTGTGTCTATACTTGTGAGAGCTCAGAATCCGATCTTTCGGCTCGCAGTAAAAGGGGCAGCGCGGTTCTGAGGGACGGCTGAAGGGCTGTGATTTATTTTTAAAGAAAACTTACAAGTTCTGCGAGGGCGAGTCAGCGGCAGGAATGCACAGATACTTCATCCCCTGTGGTAAGAAGCAAAAAAAGGCATGAGAAGAAAACATCCAAGTTGAACACATGTATCTACCGGCGTGCAGGGCCTGCTCTAGGCCAGGGGGGTTCTGTGGCCTCTGAAGGAGGACACCATTTATTCGGACAGGCAGAGATCATCTCTACGCAGTCTGATCTATAAAACATTGTTTTCACATCTGCTTTGCTGCCAAGACACCAGCACACAGCTTAGTTGGGATTATCCCAAGGCCCAACAGCGAGCTGCTTAAAACCAGAAGCGTCTTTATTGAAAAGGTGTAAACCTCTAAAAATCTCATTCTTCTTACATTTCTAGTAGAACTGTCATCTTCTCTCCTTCCCTTTCTCTAAAACAGATTCTACAACACGAAACTGTGATAAGCAATTTCTTTCGATCCCATGGAGTCATCTTTCTTTACAAACAAAATGCATTTCAGAGAAGAAACACGTCTGTAGATGGGGTTTGGGGGTTATTTTGGGGAAACTTCAAACAAGACAGCCATAAAACTCATACTTTTCTTCCAGTTAGCCTCACTTTCTTAGTCAGCTGTCGTAGTAAGTTACAAGATCAATTAGGGAAGTTAGATAGCAATTTCTGATGCCTTAAAAATGTTACTGGGTGTATTTAAAACAACACTATAATCGTATACTACTGCTTTGCATTGTCAACACTTATTTTAACTGTCATTTTCTTTCCAAATCTTGTTTTGCTCCTGTGACTGGTAAGAAAAAGAACACTTCTGAAAGCATATTGAGATAACTTCTTAAATAGGACTTCCAAGAATATGGGTTGCTGCTCAGACACAAAAGCTAAAGCATTCACTGGAAGTCTTTTGACTTATCTCAGATGCAGAGTTATAAATTTTTCAGATGTACTTGTAAAGATAACGATTCACAGCAAACGGTCCACCATAAAATGCCCCTTAGTTTATCCTTCTGTAACAATACAACCCCTGTGACAACTCTGCATGTTCAACAATGCACATTGGAAGTCACACAGGAGATCCTTGGCCAGCACAGTAGAACACAACATCCATCTACCTGGCATTTCAGCTGCCAGCTAGGTGGGGGGTGAACATTTCATTGCTCATTGTGGTGGCTACCTAAGGCAGCATCTTCTCCAACACCACCTGTGCTTCGCTGGCTCAGAAATCCCTCTAACTTCTCCTACATGGGCTTTGTAACTTAATTTGCTACCTCACACCAAGAAGCAATCCCTTTTGTAAGAGGTGCTGACCCTGGCACCACGGCGCACCATCATGCTACTCCTGTGCGAGATGTGTGAGCTCCACCGCTATGTCAGAGAGTATGCGGTGACACCTCAGCTTCACCACTACTTACTCATGGAACCAGCCATTCTCTTGACTCCCTAGAACCCCTTCAGCCAGTGTCCTCCACACAGATCCGAGAGCCTGCCCTGTCCCCACCATGCTTTAAGCAGAGCTCCTTGCTCTGATTGGCCACGCCCCATGTGCCACAGCCAGAGCAGAGATGTTACTGACCATAGAGGGCCTTCTGGTTTGGGGCGGGCAGAATCAGAGCGGGCAAGGCCCTGAAGACAGTGCTAAGTGTGGAGATGGAGATGTGGTGGTGCCTGATGAGAAGAGGCACCAGCAGGACAACACCAAGGCAGGGCCAGCGTGAAAGCTGTGTGGTAAAACGTGGCTGAGGGGAGAGAGAATGAGAACAAAGTCAGTCTGCAAACCAAGAGGCAACGACATCAACCAGGAACAGTCCCTCCTGCCTTGTATCAGGAGAAGGGGAAAGCAGGAGTGCTCCACAGCCACCAGCTGATCCCCAACAGCTCACACAGATACGCACATTTAGAAAGACAATGCAGCAAGAATACCTATATTGATAGGCTGCCAAGCCAAGGATGATCATTATATTGTAACAGATTAATTATGATAATAAGCATCTTGGATGACGCATCTGAGAGGTTTATCTCGGACACTGGTATCGCTTCAAGTGAGTCACTCCAGTACAGTGAGGCCTGGGACCTGAAAGTAAATTTACGTGCTCTTCTTTCCCCTCAACACCTCCAGACAACTCCTGAGGGGAAAAGCAAGAAGAAAACTGGAGGTAGGATCTGGGTTAACTCCAGCTGGTTCTCCTCTCCTGCGGGCACTGACACAACCTGTTCCACAGAGTTCAGAAGCTGTGGCACATGCTGAGTGCTCCTCCCAAGGTTGAGTGCAGAGGGGCTTTCAGATCGTGTTCACTTTAGAAGCAGAAGTAGCACCAGCACAAGTTTGAAGACTCACAATGTTCTTTTTCTGTCACGGCTGGCTAGTTCCCGCTACCGCAAGCGAGCACGAAACCAGCCTAGGAGAGACCGCACGTGGTGCTGCAGGGCTCATCCAGAGTCTGATCCTGGAGTTCCTCAGCACTTACAACTTCCAGAGAAGCCTACGGCACACTGCTCACCAGTGCTCAGCATCAATTCTGTGGAGCTTCATTAATAGAGCTCCTCAGACAGCAGATGGGTAAAGTTACTGGGATTTGGTACTGTGAGTGATGCCTGTCGCTTGCATGGTGGCTGTGGAAGGCTGTGGTGATGGACTCCTCCCTGCGAGAAAATCATCACACACTCAACTCAGAAATAGTTACAGGTGGGATTTCAGAAGTACTGTGCAGTGACCTAACCTGACTCCCACAAAAATCAACAGTGAAACTCTCAGTGACTTTGGCCCAAACACGGTTTGGCCAGAGTTGATAACTCCCGAGGATCCCACCCTACCACCAAGTTTTGCTTCTCTTAGCAGAAATAATAATAAGATCAAATATAATGCATCATAATCAGATACCTGAACAACAACAACGCAAGGTTGTCTGGGGCAGATATTCATCAATGAGAGCTGGGGGATTTTCCAGGTAGATACTCATAAATTGATGGCTGGAATTAGCTTTTCCTCACACATGCTGGGTGGAGGTTCTTCTTCAAACATACTGGCAATAGGAAGACAGTTCAATTATTGAAGCCTGCTGTCTGTAACTGCTCTTTAAAAACGCACCCAGGATCATATTATTTGTATATTTGTGCCCCAAGACACTGCTGTCTTTCCTGTGCACAAACCCCGCAAACAACATCTAAGAACTGTCCCAAAGGGACCTTTCAAAGCAGAACGGATCATGCCAACTGAACAAGCAAATACCTACAACGTTTTGGATGGGGCACCAGCACCCGAGAGCGAGGGAGGCAGCACTATTTTATCACCCAGCAGTTTGTCTGCCATTCTGAAACTGCGAAGTTGTAAGAAGGCAACAATCCCTTGAAACAGCAACGAAAGCAGAGTAAATTAAATGAAAAGCTTGTGGAGGAGTCGAGCAGATCAGCTCCCAGAGAAAACTTCACCAGGCTCCAGATCAGGATCTCATCTGCAGGTTCCTTAAATAAACTTTAACCTGGTTGCAGTTTGAATCAAATCTGCACATTAATAAAGACGGGAAGACAAATACAAATTTAATGTCAATCACATGGAAGGCTTTCTTTTACTTCTTATTTTAAAGTTAACTCTGATTCATTCCCTAGGAATGACAATTCTTTAAAAATAATTCAGTGGAAAAAGGACAGAACAACTCAAACAGGTATTGTACCAATTCACCTCCACACACTAAACTAAGAGCTGTGGAATAGCCACTAATTCCAAATGATGGGATTTGTGCAAAGCAGACAGAAAAGCGTGCAGTTATAAAAACTGATGAAAAAGAGAGTATTTTAAATCCTGCAAGAACAGATTCACTGTATTTATTGAATACTGCTAAATTGTTACGCAAACGTTTTTCTGCTGTCAGTCACATCTTAACTCTCCAAACCTTTTCCCACATTACTCATTTAAAAAAAAAAATCAAATAAAATCAAATCAATCCAATCTTTTTAAATAAGCAGAAGTTATGCATGTTCTACACATGCAGACTGTGTTCAAATCCAAGCTCCTGGGTCAATGAGATGCTGAGCGCAGTTTTCTTCTGTGCATTGCAATTCACCAGCACTCTCCCCTTGTTCCTTTTAAATCATCGCTCCCTTTCCTTTCTCCATCAATTGCCTTCACCACCCAATACTTCTGCCCTCCACACACCCTGCTCTCAGCCTTTTTTCCTGTTACTGACGTGATGATCCCAACTGATGCCCTCACATAAAAGCAGCTCTCCCGTTTCTTTCAGTGTACTTCAGATTATTAACCCCACACACACACAAAAAAAAAAAAAATCAGTAAAATACAATATAATTTACTTTTCTGTTTTCTGTTTCAGCAGACAGAGTAACCACCAAAACTAGATTTCTGTCTCTCTTAGGCCCTGAAACTAAATGCTACAGTTAAACCGATACAGTGAGAGCTGACAAAACTAGAGCGAGTATTCCGATTTCCAGACTGTCAAAGATGAAACAAGCGAGAGTTAAGTAAAATTTCTAAAATTCACTGTTATTTGAGAAACAATGACCACACTGGCACAATTTAATCACAGATTCTAGAACAACTCGGTTGTGCTGCAGCGAATCTCTCTGGTATTAAAACCAAAAAGATTCAGGTGCACACATATCTATGTGGAAGTTTTACCCCAGTTAATAAGGTATTCACGCAACTCCAGGCATTTTCCAATTTCTAATTTTTTTAGGGATTGATCTGATAAGATTGGAAACTGAACAGTCATCTCACATTTGGGCAAGTTAGACTGCAGAGTAACACCTTCCTCATATCATTAGCTTTTCAAAAAGTTAATTAAATCTTTGTTATCAAATCCAGCATTTCATGAAGTGCTGGGGAAAGGTAACAGTTCCACCTAGAGGATCACTCTGTTTCTATTCTACTTACCTATATAATCTATTCAAAAACCTTCAGCTTCATCTTAACTAAACTTGTGAAAACTGGCACTTGGGTTTTTTTAGTAGCACATGTCGAATTTTGCAGTAGCAAAATGACACATCTACAAGGGCTACGTGTCAGATAAGGGGGCAGTGACTGAGAATAGGATCTCTCAAGAGCGTGGCACAAATTCCATCGCACGATGCCAAGAACCATTTTGACAAGGTGCAAGGAGACAAGTGCAGGAGCACCTATCTGGAAGTTTGCTGCTCCGTGATCATCAAAGATGTTCTGAAGTCATTATGAATGATGCTCAGTGTAATCATACCCTAAATTATACTATCAGAGAGTTAATCCAAGAAAGAAAACTGCCCAGGGATTTTCGTTCCTCTAGCAGAACAGCATGCGTGAGAGCAAGAGAAAGGACTAAAAATGCTACTTGTTATTTCAGGTTTAGTGGGTTTTCCAAGTAATGTTTGTCTCAAATGTTCTTCAGAACGTTGTCCCCACCACAGCTGCATCTACAACATCTCTGAAGTTCTAGTTAGCGCTGGAAACCTGCATCTAAAACTTCAGAAGTTAAACGGCAAGGAAAGGGTGGAAAGAACCTCAAATTACATTTCTGTTCTCCAAGGGGGAAGAGAGGAAGAGGTTAAAAAAAGTAGTTTAAAAAGAGCAGGATTGTATTTTCGGCATTAAACCCCTCTATTTAAATTTATGTAAAGATACCATTAACGACTTCCAAGAAATTTTTTTTAGACCTAACCCCCTAAACTTAAATTTGTGAAGCCAGATGCAAATAGAAAACCTCCAGCACCTGGCAAGTTCTTTCAGGTTAGTCAAAAACCATGTGTTAATTTGAGTCCTCACACCAACAGATGAGGGCAGGAGGACTTATTTTTGTTCAGGGGCATTTCAGCAAAAAAGCTAAAGTGGGAAACAGCCGGCACAAAGCTTCCTCAAGCCAAACCAACAGGAGGTTATCAAGGGTTTTGTCCAGTACTGCACCAAACTGAACCCGCTGAACTGAAAACGGTTCAACCACTTGTTTGTCCTTTCAGTTACTTTCTGTAGCAATCACCATTGGTGACGATTTTATTAATGACTCACAGAAAATACATTTGTGTTTCAGCAAAAAAAAACAAACCAACAGAAAAAAACACAAAAAACAACCACTAATTGACTTCAGTGAACAACATGCTTGGGTTTGGCTTTGAAAGGTATTATAAATGAAATTGAAATTACATGAAGAATACAAGGCAGAGAAAGTGGGATGCTCCTGCAAGAGAATTTATATGTTTGGTTTATCTTGAAAATTACAATAGTTTTTACAAGTCATGGGTTGGTTTGCAAGGTCTGTTCGTGGTTTTCTTGTCTCAGTGACATTTTTGAAGTGTGTATCACTAAGGATGGGATGTGCCAGTCACAGACATAAAGTGTCCTGTTAAAGCCTTCCTTCCACACCTCTCCTCTGCCACCCTTTCTAACATCACACAAGGGAAACTTTGAAGAGTGAAGGATTTCACTTCATAAATTGTTGAACATATTTCAAATTCTAACTCTTCATTACAGTTCTAAGCTGGCTCATCAGAAGGAATGTAGAGTGGGAGAAAACACTCGTTCACACTCAATTGTCGTTTATCTCCTTTAGGACACACCAAGAATATTTCCAGGACTCTACACTTCAGCTGAGACGAAGGGCCTTGCTCACCTGGCTTGACTAGATGGTGTATTCAAGTTCTTGGGCATGTCAGGGCAGAGCTGACATCTGAGCACTGCCTATCACACTCGGGCCCTGAGCCCTCCAGGGGACCTCCAGGTACTATAGTGGGCATCTCGTGATGAAGGTCTGGCCTGACACACTTAAAAGTCACTCTGGGGAAGTCTCTTGGAGGCCTCTTATTGGGCCACCATTGTCATTTTTGAAAAATTAGTCAGAGCTCCCAACTTCACAAGCGGAGCCAATGCCAGACAGGTCATCGCTTCAAACTAGAATCGTCTGGTGCCACTACACCTGAAAGAAAAATGGTAGCTATTTTGCTCAGCACGGTCTTCTGAAATATCTCATGAGGGGAAACCCTTACCATGAAAATGGAGTGAAACATCACAGAAGAAAGTTAAGGTTTTTATTAGAAGAAACGCTCGTACGCTTCCTCCTGACGGAAGCACACGGCTGAAAATTGACAGCTTCCAACCCTGGGGATAGGAGAGCTTAGTGCTAGGGATGGAAATGCAAGAGTCTGTCTCATTCAGTCAGCAATTAGCTCTTCTCTACCTCCCCCACTCCCCCACCCACCTCCCGCATCAACACTTATTTAGGCAGTCATCAATTCAGGAAAAAGGGGAGGAAAACCACCGCTCTGGAGATAGCATGTACCAGATTAAGATGATATTGTTAAAGGCGTCAGAATATAAAGAAAAAAAAAAAGAACAAACAACTGTCCTCTCTGGGTAACTGTGCAGAGCAAGGTGGGGAATCCAGAACCTGAAAAGCTATTATTCGAAGAAAGTTAGAGAAGAAGAGCAAATGTTTCACAGGCATTGCAGAGGATTTTCTCAGCAACCAGAAGACATTATCGCAACACTCAAAAAATTCCATGCAGTGCTTTAAGATCATTCTTTTTGTTTGGAGAAGAAATCCCACAAATGTTAAGACTTGAAACAGAACCCTCTGGTACCTGAGTGTCACAGGGACACGGATCCGCTGTTCACATGAAACACAAGCGCCTAAAACTTCAGACAGCTTTGGTACTGAGCAGAGAGATGACATCTCCAGCCCCCAAAACCGGGCATGTTTTGTTGGGATTTCATTTATTTATGCTTTACCCAAATGACTTTAAGTGAAACTATCGCATATACTGGTATATTCTCTCCTTATCTGAAAAAAAACCAACACACTAGAAGAAAAAACAAGAATATTCTGTAGCAACAGAAAACAAAGGAAGAAAACCAACAGGCACATAGAAACAAAAGCGTACTCCTAAGGCAATTTGTCATAAATGGAGTGAACAAGGGAGAGCTTTTGTGGCAGAGGACACTCCAGGTTCCCTCTGTCGATTTAAGATCTCTGTTACCCTGATGGTTCCGATGTCTCCAAGATGAGTGCAGCACACAGAGCTTCCTGCCACACAGCAGTGCTCAGCCTGGCACTAACAACCCTATCAAGAAATTTATTCCACAGGACTCCACAACCACAGGTCACTGGCAACAGGTTTCATATGTTCACCCGATCGAACCTCTGGTGCAGATCAAGAGCAACAGCAAAATCACTGGTAACTGACAAGTGTGTGAGGGACCGTGAGAAAGAAGCTGGTCGTTCCAGTCCGTTTCCTGGCTGATGGACAGGTGTCAGCCGTGCACACAACAGTCAACACAACCGGGACCTCAAAGTACCTCAGGTGGACCAATAGCTGTGAAATACTCTGGCTGAAAAGTGCAAAGCCCAAACACCTGGGTAAGCCAGCCTTACCTGAACCAACTACCACACAAAAACCGGGCATGGGAGACCTACCAAGAGATACAGAATCATGGAATGGTTTGGGTGGGAAGGGACCTTGCAAGGTCACCTGGTCCAACCCCCCTGCAGGGAGCAGGGACATTTGCAGCTAGAGCAGGTTGCTCAGAGCCCCAGCCCAACCTCCCCTGGAATGGTGCGAGGGATGGGGCAGCGACCACCTCTTGGGGCAACCTAGGACAGGCTGTCATTGATGAAGATATTAGACAGCACTGGTTCCAGTACAGAACCCTGAGAGACATCACCTGTCACTGACTTCCATCTGGACGTCAAGCCGTTTACCACCACCCTCTGGTTGTGACCGTCCGACTGATTCCTCACCCACCAAACAGGCTGTCCAACAAATCTTTACCTCTCCAATTTAGAGAGTTGGATGTTGGGGTTTGGGGGACCAAAGCAAAGGCCTTACAGAAGTACAGACAGATGACAACCTGTTCAATAAATCTGACGGGTCGCTGCCAGATACACTATTATTTAAAGCACACCGTGAGATACATTTCCCCAACATCTTTCAGTGTCTGAACATTCTGAACAGAGATTTTAAACCCTGAACTAGCTAAGGAATAGATTAGAAAGCAGGTGGCAAGAAACCTAATTATTCTGCTCTGTATGTGGCTTTTGTGCGGATTTAAAAAGCACCCAAGTGTTCCACAGGCAGCCATCCAAAGTGCTCGGGATGAGCCAACTGGACTCACCAAGGCTGGTGCCTCTGGGAACACACAATGCTGCTGGACATGGCTCTCACTCCAGGGGTGACACCTGTGCATCCAAAACAGCAAACCTTGCCCCCTGTGGCACACGGTCCTTCCTCCCGGGCACGTCGCCAGTTACCGATGGCTTTTTGTGATGGAGTTACAAACCTGCACCTTTAAACTACCAAATGCTTCGCCACTACCAAGTGGTGAAGATCCCATGTAACAATGGTGTGATTTAGTGGAACAGTGGCCTTAGGGTGCTCCCCAAATACCAAATTAATTTCAGGATCAGTATTATTAGGGGACAAACTTCTCTGAATTTTATATAAGAAGAACTAAGGGCAATGCTGCAAGATAGTTCAGGCCAGATTTTGAGAAATTCTTTTCAGTTTAAATCATCTGAAGCCTTACAGAATGGCCACCAGCACAAGCAGCACTGGCTAGAGGCTGCAGCTGATGAGTCATAATTAAGTCCTCCTAGATTTCTAATTGTGATAATAAACCAAAGCAAGCTTGTACTCATTCTAGAGATCAGCATCGCAGAGGAAACATTCCACCTCCTTTTCTCAGTCCAACTGGTTATCTCCTCAACTAAGAGCACCCCTGAAATTCACTGCGTCAGACTTCACAAGCAGCAGGCACAACAGAAGTCTAACACCACCAACATCTAAAGCTCTGCTTCAGCTTTCTGCAGGGACCTTCTGCATTCAAGGTCCACAGTGAGCTCACCATTAACTTGATTTTGGTTTTAACCGTGACACACCAGAGCCACCTTTTGTTCAGCTTTCCTATTGACCTGCCTGGGAGAGGTGGAAATTCTGTAGTTTAAAGACTGAATTCACTACAGACTTTTTACATGAAGAGAATGAGAAGCGGAAATTCCCAGCAGCGTCCGAGGGGTAGCACCAGCAACTGCCTCAACCCACTATTTTACCACATCTCATGAAAAGCAAAACGCAGGGAAGGAACAAACATATTTAAGGGGACAACAGTTCCCAATACAAATCACATATCAGGATTTTAAGGTGTAGCAAAGCCCAGCCACACTCCCCTCCTTCCAGGCTACACTGGCAGAAAGAGAAAGCACCAGAGTCCAACATAGGGGAGCTGCAGCCTGGTCCCAGCTCTTCCACTGCTCAAGATGACACAGCAAATCAAAGCCACTTCAGCTCTTCAGATCAGCTTCTTCCCTCCAGCAAGATGGGGAGTAATACTCCATGTTAACACGCTGGGTATCTACGGATAGATGCTCTGCTATACTGGGTATATTATACAAGGGAGCACCAGTTCCTCCCAAGCCTGAATGAGAATATTTTACACAGAAAAAGGCTGCAAACCTCTTCACAATCACCTGCTGTAATG
Organism: Baryphthengus martii; assembly: GCA_013396935.1. NCBI lineage: Eukaryota > Metazoa > Chordata > Aves > Coraciiformes > Momotidae > Baryphthengus > Baryphthengus martii. The sequence goes on along the minus strand of VWZK01009172.1, from coordinate 81,126 downwards.
ATTCAAGAAAGGGGCCCAAGCGCAAAGGAGGGTTGGTAGCGAGGAAGGGGGAGAAGGGACGTTGTTGTTTATGTGAAGATTGAATCCCACACGGAATAAAACTTACCTTTTACTATATTAAATTAGCCCCATGACCCCATAATTGTGTTACATTGATTGACATTGTAATTGTCTATTCTTTCATCGGTTACATTTCTTGTTATAACAGCAACAACAACAAAACCTGTCACTGGATCCCAAAACTACATTTCCACAAAAAAACCCTACCAACAGACCAGTCTCAAAATGCCAATGGTACAGAACAAGAAATTAAGGCCAAGACGACTGTAAGAGCCAAGTGCAGAGTCAGGATTCCCCTCTTACCTCGAGCATGGGGCGGGCACTGTCATGGATTGAGAGAATGTGCGTAATGTTGTTCTTACTCAATTGTTCCACATCTCGGGCATCTGCAATCAAGGGAAAAAAAGGAAGAGAATTTCTTTAATCTCTTGAAATAGCCCACTCCCCTTCCCAGGCTGCATGTGGAAAATCACTTATTATTGGCAAACTTCTTTTTGAAGCTTCATAAAGTAAAGCAAAACCCCAAGTGCAGCTGTTGCAGAACGCCATCGTCAGAGCAGGTAACGGGAACACACACCGCAAACTCCAAAACAAATTACATACTATATAAAGATCAAGCTTAAGTGACTCAGGAATATGTTCTTAAGTCAGAAGTTTCATGTGTTTTGCATCTGAAATGTAAGTCTGTGCAGGCCTGTGTGCAGGTGATGGCCATCTGAAGCAGGCAGAGCTGCACAAGAACTCACTCACCTTCTCCCTACACATCAGCCTCCCTCCAGGAGATGGATCTGCACTTGGAAGACAGACCTTGTGATACCCAGGTGCAAGAAGTGAAGCCAACCTTGTCACTCAAACTGGGGTATTAACAGAGGGCAAGTCAAAATGGTAACTAGATTTTTACTTTCTCTGGTCTAGCCAACACATGGCGTAAGTTTAAGCCTGAAAAGAGACTGAGGTGCTAAAGATGTTGAACGCATGAAAAAGCAAAATGCTAGAGCAAGGAAGTGCAGTTGTGAAAAGGTGTTTCCTAGACCTGTAACCAAGGGGTTTCAAACATTCAAAACGGGAAAGCAAACCGGGGTGACCAAAAACTTGATGCTAGATGTCGCGAAAGCACAGGTTTGTTTCTATGGGAAAGAAGGTAAAGCGGATTATCTGTCATCAGCGATCAACTTTCCCCATCCTAAACCAGCAGCGTGCCAGAGAATGACCTCAAAGAACCACGAATACAGGTAAAAGTTTGTGTCCAGCTCCTTCTGACCTTCTGGCTTGCGGGTGGCAGAGCACACCCGGGCAATTACAGCAGTGGTTTTGTGAGGTGAACACCTGCCCTCCCGCTCTGCCCAAGCAATCTGTTCATACAAAAAAAAACCAGAGCAACGACCACAAAGGTTTCAAACCGGCTCTCTCTAGGTACAAAAATAACAATAGCATCACCTGGACACTCGTGATGTACGTGCCAGAGTTCAATCAGCACCGCTTGTTTCAGCTTAGGCCGCTCTGCTCTAAAGTTTCAGCACCTTTTTCTACCTCACAAAAAGGACTTGTACATTTAATTACGCTGCCCCATAGATGAGATCCACGGAAGCACAGGAATAGGTAAAAAAACTTAAACCTAATCCAGTTATGAAAGCTTCTCTAAGGCGAATAAAATGGAGAGAGGACTCAAAACTGCACTGATTTCACTTGCTCCTGGTGAAGCCTGCATCCTGATCCTTCAAGAGAGAATTAACAAATTCCATCTGGAACAGAATAATTAAAATTTCGTTCAAATCTCCACGTTGAAGCCTGCTGGCTGTAATCAAAGGGTCATACACCTAGCACAACAAGACGCCATCTCTAATACTGAGTCTGACCCGCATTGTAAAAAATGCCTTGTCACACAAGGCAAACAGCTGTAAGAGGGGATATGATCCAAATTAAATATTGGCTGCTTTGAACCAGTCTGAAAGGCCTAACAGAAACAGCAGAACTCAAAAAGACTGAAAGATTTTATTTCTTCAGTTAACCAGGGACTTAGGGTAAAGGAACTTCAACAAATCAGAACTATGCAGCGAGACAGTGAGATTTGAGATATTCCTGGAAACAAAGTGGAAATAGCTATGCCAGACGTACAGCCCAGGGGAAACCAGTAGGTCCTCGACAGGTTTAGGAAACAACCATTCAAATCACAGCAGCAGAGGAAAAAAAGCTTCCCAGCCAATGACTGTATCAGCTGGACCTAAATTTTAAGCAGTTTACAAAAGGGAAATTCCCCTGGTTCCCCCAGCACCTGCCCTCAGTCTTCACAGATTCTACAAAGCTATTTAAAAAGCAGCCCAAATTGAAAGATCCTGTCACTCACCCTCTCATAACATCAACTGAAAAAAAAAAGAAAAAAAAATGGTTTAGGGAAAGGACCAAAAGCCAGAAAAATCACCAGTAATTCTGTCCTCTTTACTGCAGCACAGTGCTGCACAACCAGACCCTGGCTCACATCTTGGCATCACAGCACAAAACACTCCGTTTCCAAACTTAAAGATGAAAGAAACCTCTCAGAGCCCGTCTTGTGCATCCCTAAAGGGTCCCTCCAATCTGCTATTTTTCTGGCCAATATTCTGCTTCATAAAGCAAAACACCTCTCAGCGGATGGGGACTTCCGAGCAAAGCCTTCAGAAAACTCCTTCCTGACACAAGAGGACACAATTCACACTGGGGAAGCCTTCCTCTCTCCCACCCACACCCATATTTAGCTGCTTTTCCCTCAGTTTCCTTCTACAACAACGAAGATGCATCTGTTCTCCACCTCTACTGCAAACAACAAAATACAGAAGCATCCTGCCACAGGAATCAGGGGAAAAGTGTTGCAGTGCTACGGGCCTGATCTGCAACACTGCACTCAAACTCCCTCCTGAAGTCAGAATATTCACTGTCTCTGCAAAATAAGTGAGATTAGTGATATTAAGTGATAACAGGAGTTAGTTGGATCTAGAACTGCAGCAGGGCAACTTGGTGGGCACTTAGTAATGGGAAGGTCAGAAACTTTCCTGAGTGCCTCCAGCTCATCCTCAGAAACATTGGACTCTTTGGAGGGAATTAACCCTCATCTTGTGGTTTTCTCCATGAAATCAAAAAGCCCTCAAATATTCCATTGGAAAAACTTTAATCTTCCAAATTGGATTACAAGGAAGGAAGGACACAATTTTCTTTAACAGTCAAGGGAGAAACTCTCTTGAGTCTGTGGTGACCACTATTGCTACACCTTCCAGTACGGAACCAAACAAGCACCCATTTAGAAACTCCTACCAGAAGAAATTATATTTTTCTTTTACTTGTGCAAAGAAACAGGCTAAAAAACCCTGTCCTATCAGTCTCTTAAGGAAAAAAGCACCCATTTGCATTGTGAGCACAGGTGCCTTTCGAGGGACATCAGGTTTTCAGTGCAGAAGACCCACAGGCATGCAATCCCACAATAAATTCTTTGTCTTTGGAGAGGATTGAATTTCACCTGTAAGGTACAACTGGAACAACCCAAAATTTCCCCCAAACTGGAGGCGGGAAGAAGAGTTAACCGCCTCTTTCTCTTCCCTCATTCTTCTCTCTTTGCCAACGGGAGGGTGAGGGGCTAAGAACTGGCTCCTCCTGAACTTTCACTGAAGAAGCCTGAGAGCTCTGCTTCCTTCTGGGCTTTCAGACGAATCTCAGCCTTGCTGGTTTGTATGGTCATCTGTGGCTATTCTTGATTTTTTTCTGCCCTCTAGCTGTGTAACCTCCAACACACTCTCAGGAGAGACGCCACAATTTTACTGTGCTAATGATGAGCAGAACCATACTGGTAGATCTTACAAGATAACAAGCACTTAGGCACGTGCTGAGACCCCTGCTTTTTCAGGAAAGTTTCCAGGGACATACTGAAGTCCTGTGGACTAAGGGGGGTTACAGCATCTATTTCAGTGCCTCCCATAATCAGGACCTACACATAACTTTATACCCTCAAGACCTTAGGCATTTAAGGTGCGTCACACTGGTGATGAACCAACCCTCCTGCTCCTAAGTGGGCTGACTTCACTACAATTGCTCCTAAGAAGTGAGACAGGGGGATGTGGAGTGGCACAGGATGCAGGAAAAGACAGAATTATAAAAGTTTGCTTGTGTATTACTGGAGTGTTGTAACACCAGCCTTCCTCTCCAGGTACGCAGCTAAACTGAGATAACAGCAGCTCTCCATGATTGCATTTAATTATTCTGTTCTGCCATGTGAGCAAAGGTCATGGCAATAAACAAACAAACATTTGGTTTCTGGTTTTAATCGGTTTATAAAACAGACTCCACAACACACTGAGACTAAAGCTACCCCATCCTCACTCTCTTTTACAGAGGCAGCTGGAGCACCTCGGCCCCTGCTTATTTCCAGCTGGTTCCCAAGACCTCTGCCCGCTCACTCACTCCAGCTCCACATGTGGAAATAACCAGATGGTGCCACTGAAGGAGCGTCCGTGGCTCCGAGCGAGAGGGTCGCAGGGCCTGGCAGCGGTGATGCTGCTGACTCACTTCGCAACCTCGGCCAACTCCCCTCGGCAGCTGAAAACAGAACTGCACCAAGAAACAGATGCTCCGGCTGTGTTTCGCTCCCCTGGGCGGACAGACGGACGGACCGTCAGGGGCTTACCAGCAGTGAGAGGGCCAGGCTGAGCGCCGCCTTCCCGAGGGCCGTCCTGCTGGGCAGCTCGACACCTAAAGGACTCCACTATCAAACATCCTCCCACGCCACCCTTCTCCTAAATTACTTGACAGGAAAGAAAATCCAGAAAAAAACAAAGAGAGGAAGCAACATGGCTGTGACCAAGTCAGCTTTGTCCCGGCCCATGTCTGTCCAAAGTGTCTTCAAAACTATCATATTCCCCCTATTTTCCTTTTTTCCCTGTGTCCTCTTTTCTTCTTTCACTACCCACTTCCACCCGTATAAACTCACCTCCATCCTCTCATTTTCCTTACACAGCAGGATTAACTCCCCCTGACACCCTCCCACTTGGGTTTGCAGCCCAGCAAGGCAGTTTTTAACTTTTAACTTCACAGACCCCTCTGAGCTGCCTCTCGAGGGGATCAGCTCCGCTTCCCAAGGGGCAGCAAGCACTGCACCGGCAACATGAGTCAGCAGGTAAATGGGGCAAAACCCAGAACTCAGAGGTTTCGGGATGGCAGGGAGGTGGAAGAAGGGCGGGCACGAGGCAGGGAGGTGGTACAGCACCATCTAAATCCAACACAGGCATCATTCAGTCTTAACAGACCAGGAAGGACAGGGTATCACAGCAGCCCCTGTGAGTCCTGCTTTCCTGTTGTAGCCAAGTGTAGGAAATAAAAGGTCTACAGGTATCAGGACAACCGTGCATGCACAGCTGGTTCGCTTCTGAGTCAGGACAGCCAGCTGGAACTGCTGCTAACAGAGGGCTTTGAGAACAGGTCATTTATTTGGATGCCTACATAAAGTTTCCTGTGCTTTCTAAATATGGCTCTGTCTTTCTGTACACAAAAAAAAAAACAAACCTCATGCAAACAGAAAAAAAAATAATCCAGAGAATCTTCCATCTGCGACATGGCCAGCAGAGTATCAGTGGTCAGACAGCAATCTGCACCCCTATCAGTCTCACAAGCAGTGATAACAGAACTCTTTACCAGTTGTTATAAATAACCAAAATAATGAAAGCACTGAGCAGGAGGCACCTCCTGAGCCTCTACTTATAAGGCGGGCTTGAAATAAGCCTCACAAAGAACCTGCCCAGCTCCCAGGACGGCCTGCTAAGCACAGGAATCCTTTCAGGCGGGCCAGCGCTCCGCAATTCCAGCTGAAGCACGCTCTGAGGAGAGGGCGCTCGGGTTGTTTGGGTTTTTTTCCTCACAGTACAGCACAGGGACCAGAGAGCAAACAAGTTGTTCTTTAAGCGCTACCAGGTGAATCCAGAAAGGAAGCAAGATGAGGTTAAAGCAGCTGCAGAGGTGTCAGAGAACTCAGTAGGCCTGCCAAACACCGCCTGAAGACCCCTGCTGAGGAACCTTGAGAGATAAAGGATAAAACTACTCTTACCTTTAAAGTTGCCAATGAACAAGCCAGGCAGAATCTGTGAGAAAGAAATATAGTATCAAATATAGTTATCTTGTGGTAAGACAATTTGACAAAGTTCAATTTGCATACAGGATGGAACATACTACTCTAGCAGACTATAGTCAAGCGCAACCCAAAAGGTGCTGACAACATTCTGTGCCTCTTTGCAACCTTCCCAAACTTCATCTCTCCAGGCACACCGTGCTTTGGGAGCGCTCGACCGCGGCTTGGGCATCGTGAGGACTTGCACCTAATAGAGGCTCTCCAAGGAGAGCAGGAGTGGTTCACAAATACGAAACGGGCCTCGAAATGCAGCCTTCCCCCTGCCGCCCCCCCCCCCCCCCCCCCCCAGCAGGGTAAGAGTTACCGTCATTTAACTAATGATGAAACTACACACAGAAAAGGTGATTTGCCTAAAGCTGCTCAGCAAGCTGGACACAGCACTGCCAAAGAACCTCCTTCAAGCCTTCTGAAGCCGGAGCCACACAAGGCAGGGCTGCAGCTCAGGGTGGGGGGGCTCTCTCATCCAGCAATGAGCCGGGGGTTCATGTAGAAAGAGAGCTGAGGAAAGTCCTCAAGTCCTGGCTGAGAAGCACACATCTACCCCCTCACTCCCAGAAGCCTGCACAGCTCTGCGTTACAGCACTTTCTTCCACCAGGGAGTGTCAAGGTCAGGCTGAGGAGCAGTCCAAGGATGCACACAGAGAAGCAGGTGACACTGTAGCGCGACCCCTCCCACCCTCTCACAACCCTCCTAACCTGGGAACACCAACAAGGGCATGAAAAACCCCCAAGCACACCAAATACGCATTTTCCAGCAAAACTTTCATTCTCTGCCACCTGAAATCTCTGACCCACACCCTCTGAAGAGGCCAGAACTGTGGCGGTGGGACCGCAGGATCCACTTTTCTTGAGTGCATGCAGAGCACGCCACCAACACAGACGTATCAGCACTGACTTCCTACAGCCTTAGCAACACCCAAGTGTCACTACAACAGCAGCCACAGTCTCTCAGGCACAGCTATTTCAAGGGAAAACTCCACCCCTTTCGCTCGGTCCGGCAGCCGTGAAATTCCAAAAGGCACGAAGGACTTTTCCCCGTGGATTATCACCCTGGCCTCCGCTGCACCATGGTCTTCTCACTGAAAGGTGACGCAGCTGAGCGGGCAGAGGTCAGCAAGCCAGCAGAAGGGGCTGCAAAGGAGCTTCCGAGCTGCCTGGGGAAATGGTTCTTCAGTAAGTACAAAGAGGCACCTGTAAGCTGTGCACGGCTGAGCTTCAACACCTTTCTTGCCTCGCCTCTCCTCGCCTCTTCGTTTTTCATTTGTATAAATTCAACATTCATAGAAAGGCAGCAAAAAAAACACCAAACAGTGGGGCAGTTTCCAATACCAGATCAAGGAGGGAAAAGAACCCTTCCGACATTCTTCTGTCGCGGTTTCATGGACTGATTCATTATTTTGAGCATACTTGATGACTCCGCTCAAAGTGCAGCCCCAAGGCCATGACCCCAGGTGAGGAATCAGAATGCAGGAGCTCCTCCAGAGAGCTGAGGACCCAACCACCACTAACAGCCAAATTCTGCAAACAAAAACCATGCTCTAAATCAAAAGAGTCAAGTTATCGAACTAATTTCACCAGCCACATCACCTCACCCAGCTCAACTTCAGCTTAAGAAATTTAAGAAATGAAAAAAGCCTTTCTGATATTTTTAAATAGCTGCCCTGGCGTTTCCTGTCTGCAGCACAAATCTCAAGTCACACCACCACTATCACAGACTACAGTGTTTTAGACTCCAGGACATTATTTCTGCATCCAACATGCGCTCTTGAGAGAGGATGAAAGCTTCAATTGCCGTCACAGTCATTAAGCTTAGACATTATGAATTAAAGATAACAAGAAACACTGAAGGGATTGCAAAAATGAGGCTTCTTGGAACGTTGCTGGCAAAAGAGGAAAAATCCAGAAGTTTGCATCTGTACACCGAGAAGCAGCGTTGTACGCTGGGTAGGAAATTAGGACACGGTGCAACCAGGGACAGATGTTGCCTCTGTTGTCCTAGTCATTCTAGAAGCAAGAAACATTACTATGGGTGAAAGCTACCTGGAAAGAAGTGAATCTTCACGCCGTGCTGACTAATACTTCGGCACTAGACTACGGCTGGGAACTTTCAGCTGTGTCATCTCACATTGCCTTCCGTAACTGCAACCCCGGGCCGCACGAGAACGAAGGCCGACGGCTGCGAGGGGCGTGTGAGAGGGAAAGGGTGGGAGCCAGAAGAGAAGAAAAATAAGGTGGCTGTTTTTGTGAACTTTTCAACCACCGCTTTATGAATAAAAACAGTAGACTCTTCGTATCATCCGAAACATTAAGAGAATGACCATGGGCTCGCTAACGGATGCAGAAGGTGGCGCGAGGGAGCGACGAGGCCAGCAACACCTGTCTCCGCTCGCACCGCGCGTCTTCGCTCGCACCGCGCCTCGGAACGGCTCACGGTTTGCACCAGGCACCAAGGCAGAGCCCCATGGTGGACAATGGTCACTCCACATGCTCTGAAAATGCACTGCTTTGGAAAACGGCTTCAAGGGCTACTTTGCCGCCGTCTCCTAAAGAGACAGTAAAGACAATAAAGTATAATAAAGAACCCCACTCCTTGCCCAACGCCGCCACTAGTACTGATGGGCGCTCTGGAGAAGTTCATCGGGCTTTGGAGATGGGAGCAGATGAGCCCACCTAGTCCAGTGGTACAGCTCAGGGAGTGGGATTTGCTGCTTCCGGGAACTGGTGCAGCCTCGCTGGCTTCCATAGAGCTGGTGGCCTCAGCTCTAACTATCCACATCAACTGACGTTTCTGGTGAATTGACTCCTACACCCACCAGGGCTTATCTGCCCTCTTTGTCGAGGTGACACTCGGCCTCCAGAAGAGTCAAGCATGAGCAACGGGCAGTTAACCGTAACAGCTCAAACTAGAGCTAAACCCCAGGAAAAACTCTTCACTAAGCATATCCTGTTCATAGATAATCAAATCTAAGTGCTGCAATCTCCTGTCACCATCTCAGCTCCTGGAAAACATCTTTGTCATTTTCAACCACTGACTTCAACTTGAATTTTGAACACAAGCGCAAGTCAGACATTAAGCATGAAGACAAATCAGGCCACTCAGACAATTTCCCAAGTCAGAACCCATTACTCATCCTGTACTTAAAAGATTTAAAAAAAAAAAAAAACAAAGTAAAGCACTGGAAATGAATAGTAGCTAAGTCCACGTATGCTCACTAGCCTGGTCTCCTCTGAGCAGAATAAGGAGAGTATTTATGGACCAATGCTCTCAGCTTAATTTGGGAAAAATCAGGAGGCTTGGACAGGCTTAAGGAAAATAGCTAAGCACAGGGTATTTTAGTGAGAAAACAGGTAAGAGAAGACAAACCCCCACCTAGGAAGAGCACCAGGCCTCCAGCCCCTGAGCAGCAGTGACGGCCACTTGCTGTGACAGACTCCAGTTCCAGGAGGACACTCGGCCACTGGAAGAGGCTCAGCGCCCAGAGCAGCACCAGCAGCTGGACAAGCTCTGGGGCTTTTCCTCACCAGGCCCTTGACAGGTCACCACCAATCCTCTTGCCCTGGCGCCGGTACAGAGAGATTCCCAAAATGAAATAATCCACCATCGGATAAACTGCTTGTTTTCTCCTACCATCCACGTACAGCTCTAGCACAACAGCCCCGCATCAGGCGGAAACCAAGGCAGTTGGGACCAACAGACTACACCAAACCAAGCAAGTACCCTCCAGCACCAGCACTGGGGACCCCCTCGCCTCCCCCGGCCCCTCCGGCATTCGCTGACTCACGAGATCAAAAGGAACAGATGATCCAGGGGCACAGTTTGAAGGTGGCAAGTACCAGACCTACATATGGGACCTGTACAAAAACAAAGCCTGATAGCCAATCCCTAGTGTGGTTGTAGCCTCCTTAAAGGAGTCAGCTCCTCCCAAACTGCTGAACCTTCCACTCTCTTGGGTACAGCCAACATGAAGTGAGGAGAAAACTCAAAGTGGAGCTACGCTGGTCCCAAAAGCCCTGGTTGGTACCTGTGAGGGCAACACTTAACGGGATTGAAACGACCAGACTGCCCAGAGTCACAGACTGCCAACTCCTGCCCTCGCACTACCACAGCAAGATGTGATGGAGACAGTGCTGAGCTTCAAAGGGTTGAGAACTGTCCTTTTTATTTCTTCTCCACGTTAGCACCCCTTATCCTATCCCTCTCAATGTTTTGGTAATTTCAAGCACTCCCAGAAAAATACTACAAACATACTAGAAAGCTAAAAGAAGCCTCTCCAGCTGTGTTTCTTCTTATCTGGCCACTCCCAGAAGGTACCTGCAAGGAGTGGCTACACAGGACAACATTATTCCCAGACTTTGACACCAAACACGGGGAGAAAGATCATGAGAGAGCCTCCTACCCACTAACTGCTGGACTGACCAGCCAGATCTTTTTCCCCTGCCTAAAGCTTCTATTTCCATAGGATGAAAAGGCTTCACCTCCCAGGTGGGCACACTGAGCACACTGGACATTCGCTTCTTGGGGCAAGACTCTCACCAGCAGCTATTTCAAGCTTTCTGCGCTCTGTGGGAAGCCACGCTCACAGCGAAGCTACTCCCAAAGCACTCGGAGCAGGATGTTAGACAGAAGAGATGACTCAACTCCTGTTCCTCATAGTAAGCTATATATAAAAGGCGAGTTACCACCACACTTTCAAACCTGGGTTTAAAACAGAGGTGAAGATACGGAGAGG
>VWZK01009172.1:57111-69394 GCA_013396935.1 Baryphthengus martii | reverse complement strand
ACTCCTGCTCCCGGTGCCCGGGTTGTGCCGACAGCGGAGCCTCGGGAAGGGACACGTGCCCTGGCCCAGCGCTGCCGAGGCTCCGCATCGGGGCCCGGCCACGCTCCGCGCCGGCAGCTCACGAGGATGTTCGGAACCTCATGACGTTCAGCATGGGCAGGTGCAGGGTCCTGCACCCGCGGAGGAATGGCGCCAAAATCACCAGCAACGTTTAGGCGTTCACCTGCTGGGAAGCAGCTCCACAGGGAAAGAGCTGGGAGTGCTGGTGACGAGTTCACCATCAGCCAGCAACGGGCCCTCGTGGCCAAGGAGGCCAAAGGTCTCTTCAGTGCATTAAGAAGAACGTGGCTAACGGGTCAAGGGATTTTCTTCGCCCCTCTGTTCTGCTCTGCCTGGTTGAGGCCACCTCTGGAGTATTGTGTCCAATTCTGGGCTCCCCGGTTCAAGAGAGACAAAGAACTACTGCACACAGTCCAGCAGAGGCTACAAACATAATGAGACCTGGGCTGTTCAGCTGGAGCAGAGCAGCCCCAGAGGGGAGCTGATCAATGCTGAGCAAGAGCTCAAGGGCCCCCGGGGGTAAAGAGGATGGGGCCAGACTGCTCAGTGGTGCTCTGTGACAGGACAAGGGGCGATGGGCACCAACTGAAACTCAGGAGGTTCCATCTGACCAGGAGGTAAAACTTGTTTCCTGGCACAGGTTGCCCAGAGAGGTTGTGGAGTGACCCAAGACCAGACTCATTTGGAGAATGAACCCCATAACTCTCCCTCCCTGAGGCTCCACAGAGTTTGGGGCCTGTATCACGTCATCACCAGCCTCAAAACCATCAGCACAGTCTCTGCAAGGCAAGGAAGGAGAGCCACCCATCTGATGTGCTGCCTGATCTCCTTCCCCTCAGTGCTACTGAGCAGCAGAGCAGGGAGCTCCAGCACAGATGTTGGCTTTAATATTTCCTTGGCAGAGCTCTCCAGAATGCAATTTACCCCGTTCCATGCCATGCAAAATACAGCTGAGGTCCAGATGGTATGAATCACAACTTGCCACAATAATGACTAAACACACTTCACCCTCTAGTGAAAGAATTCCTTGTCAGCAACTCTGGCCAGTAGGGGTTTTTTTGTGAGACAGAAGAATAAACAATAAATAATATCCCTGATAATTGCAGGGATCTGCATTGTCCTAAGAGGTCCGCGATAAATGGAAGGCCTTGCAGCCAATGTACTACGAGTCTGGGGTCCTCAATTCCCTTCCCCAGAACTCAGCTTCTCCAGGTGTAAAATGCAAAGAACAACATTTCTGACCTTTGCAAAGAGCCCTGAAAAGCCCTGTGCATGGGCGATCCATGTGAAATCATTCTGTTCTACCAGGCCGCACGGATGGAACACGAGAATCTTAGTTATGTGACCTTTTTTTGAATGGGAAGTGTTATTCTCTGTTTTATTTTCAAGTTTCATGTTTTAGTTCTTGTTTATTAAACTACCATGTAATGCACATACGGGGGCAGGTTTTCAGCAAGCCTAAATCACCCTAAAGTGTTTATTCACTGTTGCTCCTCAAGACCTTGTTCCTTACGCATGGTATCTGCGCTGGCTTTAGTGTTTTGAAAGCCCATTTTAAAAAGCAAATCGTCCCAAGATGATTGGGCTGAATAAATGAACGCAGGGAAATAAGAGCAAAAACCTCTGGCTGAATCTCATTAGCTAGTAGCATCCCTGAAAAGAGATCACTTTAGCAGGGCCTGTAATCCTACAAATCCGTGGATTTTTCTACTTCTTTGTGATATGAGGATGATAAATTGAGTAATCCCCATTTCTTGACTTTGCCTGCAAGTCTGGCAGCAGCAGCAGCGACCGTCTTCTAGGCAATCACCTGCGAACTACCAACCAACCAAACTGATACTGAAACTGAACCTTCTTAAAAATTAGACAAAACTTCTGCTTTGACAGCACGTTTTGTTTACTGTGTTAAAAACAAGTAAGTAAATACTCTCTTCTTCTTATCTTCGGATCTCACTTTCTGTAAACCCCGAGTTTGGGAATAAGACCTGTGCCGACTCTCCAGGATCTGTTTGGAACTGATAAGACCTGGGCTGGGTTCTTATCAAGTCGTCGCAACTGAGTTCTTAGAGGTGGCAAGAAAGGAGATAAAAAGGATGATTGGGCAGAAATTGCCAGTGGAATGGTTTTCCTCTGAAAGAGAGAGATTTGACAGAAAGGAGCTGTTTGTTTCACCAGAAATAAACAGCGAAACCTTAACATTCAGAAGTAGCAGTGGACTTGTTTTCTAGCTGTGCCCAGAGGGAGGTGAGTGGAAGGGAAGGAGCTTGGAGTACTCCCTGCCCTTGCTTTTAATATTCCTACTTGGTAATAAATGTTGCTCAAGCACTTCCAAGCCTGTTTTCTGGGTAGAAGAAATAGCCCCCTGATTTCCTGCCATGCATCTGCAGAGCAGAATTCATTCACCACTGGAGAAATTCGCTGTCTTGAAGCCAGATTTGATTTTTATGATGTCACTGTGAATCTGCAGCAACATCGTCAAAATCACCGCTGTGGCAGCGAGATTTCGGCCCTGAAACCAAAGGGAGTTACCGCTGTGGTTTATTGACTTCAGCAAAAAGCAGCTTTCGAGAAGTTGCTCTCAACAGGCAGAGCAGCTGGAAGAGCAGCATTTCCTTCAGCCTCGTGCTCCTCCCGCTTCCCCTTCCACTTACGGGTGATATCGAGGGAACAGGGAGCATGACAGGATGAAAGGGCTGAGCCAGCAGATGAGGCCAAAGTGGCACAAAGGAGGAAAGCAGGTCTCAACAAAGAAAAAAAAAAAAAGGAACCGACAATTCAGAGAGGAGGAAGCCTGGCTGAGAAAAGCGTTCGGGATCATGTAGATGTAGGTTAGCTGCCATGGCAACCCTCTGCCAAATTACCGCACTTCTGTGGCTCTAAACCTGCTGGCACCTGCCTTTGTGTGAACTTCTGGCTTAAAAAAAAAAAATCGCCTTAAAACTGGTGGTGGGTAATTGCAAATGAAGTGCAGATACTGGGATGGCTGTGGGGCACTTGGTTTAAGCGTTTAGAAAATAGAGATAGAAAAACCAACAGGCCTTGAAAATTTTGATTTTACTAAGTGGTTAAAAAATATATAATTTAGCTGTCAGTACTAATTTAAATGACTTTGACTTGCACATATTTACCAGGTCAACCTGACACCTTTACCTCCAGTGAGTATAGAGGAAGGAAAGTGGTCGAAGGGGCAGCAGCTCTGTTTCTTTTTCACTGTGAGAAACTGCCATGGTGTGAAAAGATTAAGGCATTTTCTTTGAATCCAGGGTTCTTTGCAAGTACAGTAAAACACTGGATCCCTCAGGAGAGAGCTCTCCCAAAGCACGCTGCGAGGCACGTGTGTGGTGTCAGGTGCTAAGAATAGCTCATTGCTGAGTGAGAGTGAAAATATCCAACTGCGTTCCCTTGATAAGCTTGGTCTGCATTTGGTTCTCCGGGAACACTTCGGAGCCTCCTCAAATGGAAAACTAATGTTATCATCAACTACCCTCTGCTTCCCACTCCTGTGCCTGTAGTCCCAGGGGCACGCAGCCTTCACGAGCCTCTCTGCAGGAAGCTGACCGACCGTGACATCCACAGGCTTCTCTTACATGGTCCATGAAAACTCTCCAGAGTCACTTTTGAAGCTCCCATTGACTTGGTGACCACCACTGAGGTGTTCGGCCCTCGCTTGAGGGCCATTAGGAGGCCGTAACCCACCAAAGGCAGCAGGAATCTCTGAACGGGCTGCGGAAGCAGCTGTGGTCAGCGCTGGGAAGAAGTTCTCCGTCCCACCACCACCATGAGAGGCTGGGTGTGGGCTGTGCTAGTCAGGAACCAGGGGCTGCCTCCAGCCAGAACACTGCACAGAAATATTTATTTCGATGACATTTCTCCAAAAGCTTCTGCTTAATGGAGTATGTCTTAAGATTTCCTGTGTTTGGAAAACTGAAAACAGTTGAAGCTACAGTTGTCTATTCCAGATTTAAGACAGTAGCCCTTAAAATACCGCTTATGAAAAACACAAGCCAAGTATTTCTATGTCACAACATTCTCCCAGAGTACCCAGTTCCTCTTGAGGCCCTTGCACTGTTGCTTTTACTGGTGGCTCACCCTTGATACAACAATGTGGTCACCCAGAGCTAATTATTCAATTAACCCCTGTGCACCCGCAGCCCCCAGCAAGCCACTAATGCGTCCAGGGTTAATTCAGGGTCTCCATGTGGTCTCTTTTGAAAGCTTTTTGTTTGTTTTGATCCTTTGGCCCTTTGTCTGGGACTTGATTACATGCAGGAGTTGAAGTGTCAGTTCTCAGGTTGTGTATTGAGTTGAAACGTCAGTTCTCAGGTTGTGTATTTCTCTCCGGTTTCGCTTTCCTTTGTGACTCCAGGTTAGATTTACTCTCTCAGCAGGTCATTGTACATCAGGACTTAAGAGCAGCTGCTCCAGGTCGCAGCAAAGATCTCTACAGCTCCACATCTTCTCCCAGCAGTGGCAAGAAGCAGACACCTATGAGAAATGGAGTGAGTACAGAGGGTTCCTTCCCCTTTTCTATCTTCAGTGTCTGGCAACCAGCAGCTCAGGTTTGGGAGCCAAGGGCACACTCATTCCCTAGTGTGAATGTTAAGCTGGTGAGTTTATGTTAACACTCACAGGGGCTCCCAGATCTCCTCTTTTGAGTGACAGCTGCTCATTCAGAACTCTCTGCATCCATTTGGGCTGTATTTTTCCCAAATGTTTTGCATTTATCAGCATTGTCTTTTCTCTGCCATTTCACTACCCCGTCAGTTGAGGAGGTGAGGTCCCTGTGCTACTTTCTCCGGCAGCTTTTGGTTTTGACAACTGGAAAGAGCTTTGTACCATCAGCCACCTCGGCTGTCCACTCGTGAACGGGTTGGACAAGGCAGGATCTGGCATGGACTCTTTCCCCTGCCTTCCTCTTGGAACTTCCTTTAATTGTGAACAATGATCAGTAGCTCCCACCTTTGCTTTTCATCCTCTAGCTGCTTACTAATCCACAAAAGGACCTTCCTGCAAATTAAGGCTTCTTAATGAGCCTTTGGGGAATCCTGTAAAAAAATTTCTGAGAAATAGCATCATACACATGCTGGAGGAAATTGGAATGGGGAGAAGGGTGGGGAGCAAGGAGATGTATTTGCCTTGGAGACCAGAGAGGTTTTTTGTCTTCTTTATGTCTAAGGAAGGACATAGGTCTCTGTCTTCCCCTTAACCAGAGAAAATTGCATAATCTGCTGGAGCACTACCTGTGAGAAAGCAGAATATCTGCACTGAAATCCATCTGGCAATGCTGAAGACACAGCCTGGATGTTCTGCTTTTCAGAAGACTTAGGAAGTTTTGTTTCATTAACTCATTCCTTAGAACCCGCTGCTGGAAGCAAAATACTTTTTGTCCCTTCTGTGTGAACAACTGCACTTGGGTCAGAAAGTCAGACCCGCCTGGTGGGAACACAAGGGTCAAACTCTGGGTAAGCTTGGGTGGGATTAACCCAAATTGACACTGAAGTCTCCACCGAGGCACCGGCAGGGTTTAGATTTTTTCCTGCCTGGCATGAACAGCTTCTGCTGGCAGTGAAGTCAGTGAAGCTGTTCGTCAATTTCAGTGGGAACTGGAACACCCTTTGTCTTAAAAGATTCACTTGACCTGAGGTTTTTGTAAATAAAGAAATAAGACATTTCAGGAAATTTCACAGTGTCTTTTTCATTTGTTTCTTCTTTCACCTGCTTTGATGGTTACTTTAATGTTGTCTGGCAGAAAATGAAACTCATTTTATATTCTTTTACTATCAGAATCAAGCTGTAACGCGTGTAGATGGGCTCGTATATAGGAGTGGTGCCAACACTGAGTAATTTTAATATATTATATAGTTGATAATATCTGACCAAATATTCTAGAATAAGTCACTATAGAAATGAAGGTAGGTTTCCTGTGTGGCTTACAATATCATACTAAAATACAAAAGAAACCTGACTGGGTTTCAGTTATGAAATAATAGATACTGAGCCATTTTCAGAGTTGCTCCATATTGCCAAGGGGTCGAAGCAGGTGTGTTTCGCACAGTTTGTGAAACAAAAGCTCAGCTGAAAGCAAATCAACATTAGGAAGCAAAACCGGTGCTGAGTGATAGTGCTTAAAAAACTGAGAAACGAGTGGTTTTAAACAGCAACTGAAAAGATGCTTTCATGTTTTTTAAAGCACTCCCTTAGACTCTAAATACACCTTAGTTTTATGCAGCTCCGTACGAGACGCTGTGCCGTGTGTCGGCCTTGCTTCTGGAGTGTGGGTTCTACCCACCAAATGTTATTTTTTTTCTTGTAACATGAGCACATTGGCACTTTGTGAAGATTAGAAAAACATCTCCATGAACCTAACTGCTAAAAAACATTCTGTTTTTTTTCCAAAGCATTATCTTAGGTATACAAATGCGGACAACGGCAATGAACCAAAAGCCTCAGTGTCTCCTCATGCTCAGCAGTTACCCTGCCTGGCTGCAGGAACAGGCACACCTGCGAATGCAGGGGTTGGCCAGACATCGTTGTTGAATTAAGTGCTCTCTGACGTCGAGACCTGAACTCGACGTGGGTTGAGGAAGGGCCCTCCCTTGCTCCTTAAGCCGGACCCTCCATCGCCACGCAGGATGCCGGGGGGTCCCCCTCCAAAACACAACGAGGCTCAGCAGCAGCCCAGGAAGGAGTGTTTNCCCCCCCCCCCAGATGCCACCAGTCCCTTCCAGTACGGTGAGTGGGGGGGGGGGGGGGGGGGGGGGGGGGACACAACCTGACCTGAGGGGAAATTGGGAAAATCTTGAGAATTCTAGCTGATTTTACACAAGGCCCTAAAACCCTTGAATGGCTTTGAATGCACCGAAGGCAAATCACTCGGTGTGTGCAGAAACCTTTTGCCAGCAGGGCTTGTATTGTGTAGCTCCCTGACATGACTTAGGAAGATAAGACACGAACAATGGAGAGTTATTAACGTGAATAATTTTCCATGCAAATTGGAAGCACCGCAAAACAATAGGATGGCTGTGGCTTAATGGCACCAGGTTGTCTGCCAGGGCTGAACACAAAATGACACTGTAGGAAAGAAATAACAAAGACAAAAGCTATGAGAACAAAACTACTGTCAGAAATGAGCTGGGGCAGCTGGACCATGAGATCCCTTTTCCTAGAAGTGTTTCCAGAGATTCAGTGCTCAGAAAATACACCTGAAAAGCCAGGGCTTAAAAACAACAGCATCCTCCTTTTTCATTCTGGCTTCCATCCCCCAGAATATTTTAAACAGGAAAGGTATCTGACCATTCAAGCGAATATTTCAGACAGATGGGGACACAAACCTGGGTTAGAAGTATGGGCAGGTCAGCTATTGAAAGAGGTAACATTTGCAAAATCACATAAGAATTAACTGTTTATCTACCAATGTAAATGAAACTGAAGGTCTCTCATCCCTGGAGCTCACAGGAGTTTTTTTAG
The DNA here is from genome assembly GCA_013396935.1 of Baryphthengus martii. Classification (NCBI taxonomy): domain Eukaryota; kingdom Metazoa; phylum Chordata; class Aves; order Coraciiformes; family Momotidae; genus Baryphthengus; species Baryphthengus martii. Next base: position 61,867 of record VWZK01009172.1, on the reverse strand, counting down.
AAAGTCTGGACTCTTTCTGTGCCATCCTTCAAGGGCTTGCACAAAATTGCCTTTGACCTGCCAGTCCCGAACCTCATTCACTGATAACTTCTGGCACTTCATCCTAATGCTGAAATCATCCTTTTAAAATTAAATGATTGTGCCATTCTCCAACACCCAACACGCCCCTCTCGAGTTTCACACCTGGTCCCAGGGCGAGTGGGTGGCCAAGCACTCAAACAGGTGCCCAGAGATTCTGTGTAACCAAAACCCAACTGGCCGAGGCCTGAGCAACCTGATCTGATGTGACACGCTCCCTACTTTGAGGAGGAGTTTGGTCTAAGTGACCTCCAGAGAACCCTTCCAACCTCAATGAGTCTCGAACTCAATGATCCTGTTTCTTTTTTCCCTTATATCACTTACTGATCTCCCATGAAAACGTAGCAGTTGTACCTCTCTCTGCTCGTCTTAGCCTTGCACCATTTTTCCCTGGACCTTTCCTCTGCCATCCTAAGGAATACCCCGTTTCCTCATGGTGCCATCAGAGAACCATGGACTGGTTTGGGTGGGAAGGGACCTTTCAAGGCCATCCAGTCCAATCCCCCAACCAACCAACTAGAGCAGGTTGCTCAGAGCCCCATCCAACCTCCCCTGCAATGGTTCCAGGGGTGGGGCATGAGCTTTAAAGACAACACAGACAGAACTTCAAGAACTTTCTCTCAGAAACCTCCACAATCTCAGTCATCAAGACAGCAGAAACATCTCCAGCTCAGTCTCCATCTTTTAGGTACTCAGCTCTATTAATCTACACATTCAAGCTGTATATAAACACTGCCATTTCTTTGTACATCAGATCTCTCACACTCATCCCTTCCTGTCAGGCACCAGGGATCTAAGATAGAGATCCAGAGATCTGAGGGGTTTATTCAGTATTATATATACTTCTATACATCATTTTGTGCATTATTTTTTTTTTCTGCAGTCTTTGATCACTCCCTTAAGATATTCTTGAGTATCACAGATTTTCTCCTAGAGTATCTCCTGAGTTCATCTCCTCAGTTAATTAAAAAAGACTAATTGCTGTAGGCTAAGAATGAAGATTAATTCCATGATCTTAGCTCTCCTTCCAGTTCTCATATCCCATCTTTATTATTGGGTGACAGGAGGAGTGGTAGCAAAGTTACTGGGTTGGAGATTCAGAAAACATGGGGTTATTTCCTGTATTTCAGTCGGTCTGGGGTGCAGAGCTCCCTAGGAATTAGTTCAGAGACAGCAGCAGTTCAGATGAAGTGCATGAAGACGTGGAAACGTCCAATTTACCTCACGAAAGCAGAATTCTTTATTTAAAGCTACTTTTGGTACCTGTTTACCTATTGAAGTCTAAAGGGCAAACATACCCAAAGGCTATGCTGGCAATTGCACCTGAGGACAGCAGGGGTAGTGCAGTTTCCTCCCTCTCATCCTTCTCCCTATGCTTGTGCTGATCTGAAGATCTTCGCAGCCAGAAATATATTTTATTAGATCCACTGTAGCATTTTAAGCAGAATTTAAGAGAAACACCAGCAGCTTTTACTGCTTCATCCTTGAAAGGGCAGAAACGCCCCTTTCTTTATGCCACAGCCGTTCCGAAGGGGTTCCTGCTTCCTACGAGAACCAACGTGCTCAGCTTGTGTCATTTCATCTTGGTCCTGTAAGCAAGGCAAGGAAACGCAGCTGAAACTAAAATCTTCTCCAGGGTTTCTGTTTTCTCTGCATATTTTTGAATATCAGGTGACGTATGTGGGTGGGGGAACTTCAAGATTAGCCTTAATCAAATCTCAGCTTTTGCTGGAACTTCCCAAAGCTTTCTCACCCTTTGCTTCTGACTGAAACATTTCTCTAGTTTCGGGTGTATTCCAACTAGAACTTAAAATATTTGGTTTTGGTTTGTTGTCTTGCAGTGTTCCAAGTACTTCCACGTTTCATTTCATCCTTCAGATCTATCCCTTTAGTCCTCCGTCTTGAAGTTACCTCTAAAATGTTACCTCTGTATATGAGATACCACATTCAAACAAACCTTCTGGTGATTTCTAGCAGACTTTTAGTCTGAAGAAGGAAGAAAATGTTGATCTGCCACAGGCAATGGAGGTGAAATTTCCAGGGCTGGAGCAGACTGAATCCACAGTGACAGCAGCTTCTGGATACCATTTTAGAAAGAAAAGATGTTTCTGTGTTGAAAGGTCCCTCATTCCAGTAATGATCAGCAGAAGAACTTTCTAATAGAAGAAGCTGGGTCCATAATCAAGAGTTGGAGAGTGAACAAATAATCCACAAATGAGTAAAGACTTTTAACCATCTTTCTCAGATGAAAAAAAATCAAAACAGGAAAAGGAAAATGTAAACTTGGAGCTAGAATTTATGATTAGAAAGAAGATCCTTGTGGAAAGAGGTTCATTTCACTCAAAAAAAAAGCAAACTCAAGTGGGGCAAAAGTGTTGGGTCCTTCCAGCTATCTGGTGTCTGAAGGAATGGGTCTCCTCTCTGGTTGAGAACTTGAAGGCTGTTGCAGAATATGTGCTAAGTCATAGCAGAAGGCTTCCATTTGTCTCAGGCGATAGCTGACGGGCCACGCTGCGCTTCTCCTCCTACTTTTAGCTGGCTCTCAGCTGCTCAAGCCCTTTCTCCAGTTTTCTTCCCCTTCTCACAAGTACAAGTTTTTATCTCACTCTTCTCGTTTACCGTCTCTTGCTGTCACAATCTTTCCCTGCGTAAAAATTCTAATTATAATAGAAATATACGTAAATTAAGACATGAATAAAAACCGTGTCGTCCTTGCGTTGACACTGTGGTACTCTACAGTATTCCTAAAAACTATAACACTTCTGGAAAATTCACATTCTCCAAATAAAATTTGCTTCTGAAGTATCCTATCTGAGGTTTGTCAATGCTTGCGTGATACAGACGGTTGCGTACCAAATTACACAGCTTAATCACACTTATTTACTGGATTAGATGCATCAGTAGCTCCCTTATTCCTCCACAGTCAAATAAAATGAGTATTCTGTAAAGAATCTACGCCGATGGCAAAGAGCTGCACAAAACCTGCTGCCAGGGAGTTTTACTCTCATTTCCAGGCACGCCACCCACCGCACCACACATATTATCAGGCTGGACACCCTGGAAAATCAATAAGCAATAAATAAACAAATACAGTATAAATGAAGCGCTATGATGAGCTCCCTAACTCTCAGATCTGAGCAGATTTTGTAGAAATACCTTTTTATAAACCTCTACAGTGCTGGCAGATCTGCACGGGCTGCTACTGGGGTACGATGAGAGTGCCAGGGGAGGTGATTACACTGCTGCATGACCCAAAAAAGGGTTTTCTACATCTAGAGATTTACTGAAACAGTGCAGATTCTTGATCTATATATAAGATTTTACAACAGCATCATTGGAAAGAACAGCTACAGGGGAATGTCCTCAAATTGCTGGAAATATAAAAAAGTGAATTGGCAACCAAAGAACATCTATGAATACACCATGTAACCACTTACTATACAGAGACATGGGTAAAAATTTTAGGAAAAAGTGGCAGAGATAGATATAGCTAAAGGAATACAAATTCTATGTATTATACAAAATTCTTAAGAAACAGAAGTAATTTGACACTGGGATTTTTTTTCTAAATTGATTGACATTTTTATCAACACTTGAATATTTCTTAATACACCTTCTGCTGTCACCTGTCTCAGTTTTAAGAAGATTGGAAAAAAACAGCACTGTACTCCTCCTAGTTCTCCATCTGTGGTAAGATCAAACCACTAACACTACCATGGTCATTCAGCTGGAAAATTATCATCTGGTCTAAAGATGCTGTGAAAGAAATAGAAAAATTTCCATTGGTTTGGATTGGTCCAAAACTGAGGTGCACAAAGACTCCTTTTTCTGAGCTGTTCTCACAGAAGAAGCTACTTAAACAGAGGCAAATGTCTATGGAAATCCTCACCCTAAACACGGCGCAGGATGCCGTCCACAGTTAACCCGACCTTGTGATACCTCAGATCAATGGTCTAATGCCAGTGATCAAAACTGGACCTGAAAATCAGTATGGAAAGAATCAGTTCCATTTCTAGATACATTCACAAGCAGCTGAGCTATGCAGCCTGCTTCCCACCTGCCCCTGTAACCACATCCCTGCGAATTCCTTCCCTCCATAACCTCTTCCCAGCTTCTGACCCAACATGGTAGAGGAAATTCCTACATCGCAACTCATGAATTTATGCTTTTTAATTCTGCAGACATCAGAGGCCTCCTCTGTTCTTTCACCTGGCGAAATCCTGATGTGTTTACTCAGCTCCAACCCAGGGCTTTATCAGGAAAAGAATTCCCACAACTTGCTCTCACCAACTCTCCAAACTCGCCATTTCCAGCTAGTTTCACCATGGAACAACTGGGAGGCTTAGCTCTCAAGTTCACAGGTCTTCCAGGGCCCGTTACATCTACTGGTGTGCACTGAAGATGGTCTGTGCTGATGCCTTAGTTTCTCTGAACAATTTCTTGGTCCTTTACCCCCTTGTCTCCCCTTGTCCTACTGCCTGGGACTCCCCCAGCTGTGGCTGAATGTGGATTTCCCCCTAAATGGGGAAGTTCCCCAGAGCAGATGGGACTGGCAGAGAAATGAATGCAAGTCTCCAGTTGCACTGAGAAGATTCCCCAAGGGACTAACGGAGGGACAATTACTTTTTTCCCTTGAACTACCTTCTCTCTGAATCTTGTCCTCACAGTTCAGTTAAAA
>VWZK01009172.1:42048-57072 GCA_013396935.1 Baryphthengus martii | reverse complement strand
AAGGATCATCTTAGCCTGGCAGAGGATGCATAGCCAGAAGTGGGAGTAGGGATGAAGAGCATCATGCACGCAGATAGGACATCGCTTCCAAATAAATACTGGTTTGGGGAAAACAACCTGGGCTTCTTGGAGCTTGAACTTAATAAAGACTGATGAAAATTGAAATCCATGAAAACTGAGATCCGTACTGTACGAGACTTTGTTCTACTGCATCTAGTCTAACCCCACCACAACATGGATGAAGGCAGGAGAGAATCTCTTCCTTTGGTTTTGTTTTCCCTCTAATATCCACTGCTTGAAAAGTTCCCCTTTCGTTCCACTCCACACTGTGTTCTGTCTTCACAATTCACCGACTTTCTATTCTCCATATTCTTCTTCTTTCAGTTTGGTTTAATGTTTCACCCGCATCTTCTTCAGGGTCAAGAACAAATTCACATGACCTGACGTGTGAAACGTGGGGGCATTTACAGGAAATTGGAAGCTTTCCTATAAGCATTCCTAGCAAGAAAGGAGCTTTGTCAATCAGAATTCGGGTGGGTTTTATTCATATAAAATAGTTTCATGGAGTGTCTTCAGTGGTTTCCCTTTGCAGAAAGAAAGAAGGTAACTAAAAATAATCATTATTATCTCATAATGGTACGAGCTGAAGAGTTTCAGACCAATCTTCGATGAGCTGGATGCTTTTTGCGTCCGATGGTGACATCGTTTGTTCACACGGAGGTAATGCAACCGGCAGTCCTTGGCCCACAGCGTTGAAGGGCCAGTTTTGCAGCTGCAGTTCAATGGACACATGTCCCCGTAGCACGAATTCTTCCCCCCAATCCCAGCTCTGCCTTTTCTCTTGAGTTTGTGAAGAAATGAAGATCCAGGCAAACACCGAAGTCCATATCTGGACTTGTAGCTGAATCAGATCCCGGAGCTTCTCACTTGACATCCCACTTCCTCCCTTGTCTCTACTCTGCATCTTGAGATAAAAATCTTCTACGAGATCCTTATGCTGTAGATACTAATTCATGCTAAGTTATTACTTTCTCCTCCTATTTTAAGAAGGCATGAGTGAGAAAAAGCCACAGGGAAAAAAAAATAAATCTGTATTAATAGTTTCCTGTGGGTGTCTGTCAATTTATCTTCTCATAACCTAAATCAGGGGTTGATTTTTATGTGAAGAATATGAAAATGGAAGAAATTAAAAATTAAGAAGAATGTGAATCTCAACTCTAATATTCCTTTTTTTTTTCTTTGCATGAACAGATGGTTTCATAGTAGCTTCATTACGAAAGAAAAAATGAACTTTAATCAATCATGTAATCAAAAATCCTTGAAGAAAAAAGAAAAAAGCTGTTTGGAGTAAAATAGACTTATTTTGCTATTTTGCACTAAGAAACTTTTAAAAAAATAGTAATTAATAAAGCAGTAAAATGAATTTCAGTTAGAAACTGGACATGACTCTACTCACACCAGTGTTGCCTGGAGTGATGTGGGTCCAGATTTAATCATTCAAAGAATCTTATGCTCTTCCTCTCATTCTTTCACCAGCCACAACGTCTTGCTTACTCCAGGAAATAAGTAACCTTGTGGCAAGTGAAGAGAGTCAGGTGATATTTTTTGCCACTTGAAGAAAAGTACAAAAATAGGGACAGGTTTAGTCAAAAGCACAGACAGCAGCACCTCCGTGGGGAAGGCTGACATCTCAGAAATGGGGCCACCAGAAGAAACAGCCCCCTGAGCAGTCACAATGGCCCTGCCAACAGGGCTGCACGAAGGGCTTGCACCTGCATCTGCAGCACGGAAAATCTGCGCGAAGAAAAGGGATCCCCTCGCAACTATATCTGCAACTTTGCCCTGCTCTGAAAACTTTCCTGAGTGGGAGTAGTGAGCTGAAGCAGAAAGCTGGCTTCGCTCCTGAAAGCGCCAGATGGGCCCTGGAGAGAAAGCTTCCCATGGGCTGCAAGCCACAGAGAACGACTTTTCAGGAAGGGAAAGTCCCAGAAACTACCAGCAGGAAAAAAGCGTGCGGGGAAGACCAATCTTTTTTAATCAAAATGGGCCTCACTTCAGATATCATTGAATGTTCATTCTCTCGTTCCCCTGAAATAGTGACAGGAATGACCAAGTACCAGACAGAAACAAAGGTAACCGAGCAGTTTACAGGTATCACACAGGTTTGGGAAAGCAGTACCATGTGCCTTTCCTTCCTGTTCATGGCAAACATCTCCTAAAGGAATCCAGTGAGGGTGCAGACAAACCATCTGCTGTCAATATCAAACCTCAACCCACCTATTTGTCCTTGCAGGGCTGCAGAGATTTCCAAATCACTCTGGACAGGGAAATGCAGCAACACTGACAGCCAAAGGATCACCACACACCTTCTACACGCCAACCACCACAAGCAGATTCCTCACAGTGCAGAGGGGGGAAAAAAAATGAAATAAAAAAATAGTTCCACAGCAGAGCCACTTCTGTTTCCTTTGCTGCTAGGTGAGCACCGCACTTGCCTTTTGCCTGATCCCTGAGAAGCTTCTCTCTGCAGTGCAGCACTTTGCTCTCTTCCCACTGCCTCCCACCAGAAACCTGGGGGAAAGCACAGAATGGGATAAAGATGATCCCAAATCTGTGGCATTTGTGAGATACTGAGTTTCTCCTTTGCCATAGACTCCCTCTGCACAGTGCTGGGCGATGTACCTCATCTCTGTGCTCAGGCTCATGCAAGAACAATTTATTTTTCACAAGAGTAGGGCAAGGTAAGGATATCAAACCCCGTACCACTGGAGTCAGATACCATGAAACAAACATCAAATCTTATTCACAACCTTTGATGTGCTCTGTAAAAAGAGAGGCTGGGTGGGGGGGGCAGAAGGGTTCCCAGCACTGGAGTAACATTTAGGTAGCGTTTCAGAGTTTTCTACCATTAATAACCTCATCTTGACCTGCCAGGTTCAGAGAACGCACACAGTGACGTTATGAACCCAACAGAGCCTTTAAACCTCATACCCCGCTGACGTTCAGAGTGAACCAAGTCTCCGACCCAAGTCAGGATGAGCTCTTCTGTTGACAAAACAGCAATTTCATTTATTATCAAGAGTGAAGATTTACATGTAAGACTCACAGTCTTAGTTTCATTCAAGTTATTTGGTTTTGATTCTGGGTCTTACTGAGGACTTTTTCTTGGTTTTCACACCTAGAGCTGCTTTCCTGTTCCTCCCGAAGCACCTCTGAAGGCAGAGGTGGTCGATCGACTCGGGATATCACATATGCAGGGAAATAAAGGCTGGCTTGCTTTCTCCTTTCACAGTGGCATGAAATCACTTATTTCTCTCCACACACCCACACTCTAAGAAAATTATTAATAAGATTTGGCACGTGATACTGTAAAATCCGGGGGCAAACAGAGTCATCCTTCAAAGCCCCAAATCACACGCGTTGCCGCTCAACCCTCGGCTCTTTCTCGCTCTGGGGGAAGCCGGCGGAAACCTTCCCCGGCAGCATCTCACACAGGGCAGCCCCACTGCAACCCACAGGGCTTCTGCTGGCTCTGAGCCACCTCCCCCTTCCCGTGCCCTGGCGCGGAGGGGTTCCGTGTGTTGGGTGAGACACCTTCATCCCAGACTGTTCGACAGCCCTCGCCCGCAAGCTCTGCTGCGGGCAAGGAAAAAGTGATGCTCCTTTGACATCTTGACTTGACCACGGCCGTTTCCTTCTCATCACGCAGGTCCCCCACCTCAAGAAGAGCTCTCAGCGGGGTTTAGGGGAAGGCAAACAGTAGGTGATACCGAGTGATGATGACACAGACATTAAAAACTCATCAGCAAGGTGCTTGCATAAGCAGCTCTCGGAGACACAGACCCACACATTCCCATAGCCGTTCGGAACAATAGAAATGGCATTTTAATAACCTTCTCTATGAATCCTGGCATGTAAGTGGGAAGTTTTCCAAAATACAGTTGTATTGTGGAGGTGGGAAAGCAAATAATCAATGCCATGGGACACACAGAGAACTACTAAGACACCCAGAGGTATCCTGGTGTGATCCCCACCCTCTCACATAAGTGCTCAACATTCTGCAGCTCTGCTGGTACGGCTACAGAAAAAGTAAAAAGTGAAATGCAGATGTTTGAAGGAGAGCGGCAGAGATTCAGCTTAGTCAAAGGTTCTGGTAGACAAACCAAAAAAGGAAGAAATCTGTTTCTGTTAGTCCCAGGCTAAATGTTCCTGCTTGAATCCCATCATATGGCCATGACTGGTTATCCACAGAGGTTTCTATTACCTTATTATATTTTTGAACTCAATTCTATGACACATTTACACCGACCAGGAACATGCAGCACTTGTTCCTGTTCCCAACCCAAACCTCCCCTGGTGCAACTTGAGGCCGCTTCCTCTTGTCCTGTCCTTGTTCCTTGGCAGCAGAGCCCGACCCCCCGTGGCGCCAGCCTCCTGTCAGGGAGTTGTGGAGAGCCAGAAGGTCTCCCCTACGCCTCCTTTTCTCCAGGCTAAACAACCCCAGCTCCATCAGCCGCTCCTCACCAAACTTGTAGTTAGACAGGAGGAAAAAGAAGAAACGTATCTTGCTACTCTGTCTTCCCACAAGGTAGAGCTGCAGTAGTGATGGGTTCTGTGATTACAAGGGGAAAAAAACCAGCAAAGAATACCAGAATGTCTCTTTATCCAAAAATACATGGAGAATCTCCTCTAGTGTCATCTTTGACTGCTCTATAGCAGCTCCTACCTTGCTGTGCAGGGTGAGCCCCTGCACCACAGCAATTAATCCCAGAACAGACTTTTTGGGCTCATGAGGTGGTGTGACACAGGGCGCTAAATGACAACAGGCCACAGAAAAGGTCAGAAAAGATGACAGGGGAAACGATGCAGATGCTGAGGGTTGGGAGAGCTGTGCTGAGTAGCTGCACGGATAAGTGAGCTCGGGGGATTTCTCAGCTCTGCTCAGTGCTCGTGGGGTTTGTGACGCTGCGGGTAGTAAAGAGAAAAAGAACAAAGGGTGAGAGGAAGGGGCCGGGCAGCACAGATGTACGGTAAGGAAGCAATTGTAGATGTGACAGTGCGGTTGCAGCAGTGGGAGATCTGCACGGCTGGTTACGGTGTGGCAGGGAAGTCAGTTTGTGCTTTTCCTGTGAGAGGTCCAGGCACAAATGGGGACACACCACAGCAGCTTAAAAAAATAAAAAAAATTAAAAAAAAGTGCATGTATTGTTGCATGATCAATGGTACTTAATGCCTGGACCACATCTCTAACCAGGGGCCAATCTTTACCAAGGGTGACACACAGACCAAGAGGAGAAGCATCTAAAGTAACGGGGCCCACTGAGGTGATTTTAGTTCAGGTTACAGCAACAAACTTCGTATTTCCCAAACCAGAACTCTCAAAAAGCAAACACTAATCACATGCAAAACCTTGAATTAACAGNGTAGGGGAGTCCACCGCTTCCCTTGGGAGAATAGTACATTTCCTACTGAAACAGCGATTTTCCTTGTACCTCTTCCTGGTGTTTCTCACACATGTCATGTGTGTCCACAGGCTGTGTCCAGTTCTCAGACTGCAGCGCTGAGCACTTCCGGAGAATGGCAGGTAAGGACAAACGCTGCTGAAAACACCGCTCTCCTGGGACTCAGGCACGCTGGTGTGTGGTGTGTTGGTAACATTGAGTTGGAATACTAAGGTATCACTGCTTCAAATGACTGAAATTAGGGAATCATAGAACAATTTAGGTGAGAAGGGACCCTCCTGCAGGGAGCAGGGACATCTGCAACCAGAGCAGGTTGCTCAAAGCCCCATCCAGCCTGACCTGGAACCACCAGCATTCCCATAGCAGGGCTGGAGCCTGTGGGTTGGTTCCAGCTGCACAGAGCAGAGCGTGGATCCCAGCTCTGGCTCTAGGGAGCAGCATCTCTGCATTTCACGCTGCACAAAACATTCCTGGGCAAATCCTACCTCAGAAAGTTTGTTCCAGGTGGATTTCAAGCGTAACGGGTCTGACAGCAGATGTTTAAAGGGTGGGAATTTTGCCCACGGCAGATTGGAGGGGTTGTATCATTTGCAGAGTCCCCCTTAGTCTCTAAGCACCAGTTTGCTTATTCGTCAAATATGAATTATTCTTCTTCACTTATATCAGATACTATGGCAACAGTATCTCCTCTGTGAGTAAACTGCTAAATGTGCAGATACTCAAGATACCTGGATCTTTTGTCTGACACAGAAAATAGACCAGGATAGGACAGTGGAGGTAACAAAATAGCTGCTCCACAGAAGCACGCAGAAATGAGGTCACAAAAAGAGGTCAGGAAATAAATCTGAAAGACGGCGCACGTAGGAGCTGGGAAACGCAGGAAAGATACTGACTAATTCCCTATTTGTTTTGCAGCTTTCAGCGGAGAAAAAAAAAACAAAACACCCAGGGGGATGGGGGCGGATCTGCTGCCTCAGAGTTTAAGGCACTTGAGGGAGCCGTGCTCGGCTCTCCAGCACCCTCCTCTGGATGCGGCCAGGCAGGCTGCCTCCTCCCTCCTCCCGCTTCTCTGCCGCGGTTATTTACTGTCAGGACGTTAAGGACAGTGACACGTTGCTTTGCTCCTGTTGAAGCCTTAGAGTCTTTCTATGTCAGAAATTCAGAGGATCCTCCTCCCGGAATGATGTCCTCTGCATAATTATTCCGTTAGGGATACCACAGCCTCGCTAACCCCAGAGGGTACCATTTGCAATTCCTGTTACTCAGCACCAGGCAGAGAAACTGGGAAGAAAAGCAGGTCCCAGTGAGGGCCTGGCAGTCATGCCTTCCTGCTGCCTGTCTTCCTTTCTTCCTCCCTTCCTTCCACACAAGCCCTGCAGCTCTGCTGCTCTAAGGAGAGAGATGGATACGAGGGTGCCTGTCATCTCTATCATGCGGCAATGACTGCAGCGTTATCCTAATGGGGACACAGAGCGATGCAAAAATATTTTCTGTAGGGTATTACTTCTCAATTTCTCTTTTTTCTTTCCCTTTCCAGTGCAGAATCACAGCGCTCGCTGGTTAGAGCTGCTGTCCCCGTGGCCCTGTCCCCTGCAATAGTCCCAGGAAAGGAACATCAAACATGGTTTCTCTCGCACTAACGATTTGTCTGCATCGTTCTTCCGTGCTGCTTCTTTGCACGGGTGCCTCAAACCAAGACAGGTTCTGAAAACATTTCTTCTGGGACAGAACTTGTGTTAGAGATTAAAAACGTGTCCTTGGCGAAGGCTTCACTTCTACTGCAAAGACAACCCCCTGCGCTGGGCTCTAGAGGGCACAGCAGGTATCACAGAATCAGAGCATCCTTTGGATACACGGTGCTTTAAAACCGTAGTGTACCAAGGTGTCCAATAAACTTTGTAATGATCCTTGGAAAAGACATTGGCAAAGCTAAACCGTTCCCTGCGCGGTTATATTCTAATGAATTTACTTTCTAAGAGAGACAACAGCACCTTGCACCATAACCCACGTTTTGTTGTTTGTGTGAAGAAAACGCACACACAAACCGATAGGAAATTAGCGTTTCCACATGAATTTGTACAGCAGGTATTAAGGACCCCAAAATCGTGTGCAGTATCGTCTGGTAAAGCAGGAGCAAAAAGAAAACAAAATGCCAGTCTAGTTCAGGTGCTGAAGGAATTAACTAAAGTACTCAGTGTTTGTATTTTACGCTGACATCTTGGTTGAGCTGATCAATCAGCTCATTGCTGGCTCAAGCAGCAAACCTGATTATTTCAGAGCAGTTTAGCTCTGAATGTGAGAGGATCTTATTATAACATCTGATAACACATTCTTAGCACACAGATTTTCAAATTAGGCCATAAATGGAGATGACTTGGGGGCAATAAACCACATTGGTTATTTCCACTCTCTCAGATCTCTTTGGACTGCTGGATTTTTATCGCTTTCTCATCTCTTTCTCTCCCCCTAACCCGATAAATGGGACATACCGAGCACATCAGCTCCGCGACGCCCCTACCGGAGCCGGAGCCGGAGCCGCCGGCGGTGCCGAGCCCGCCCCTACCCTCGCCCCGGGGCCGGGCTTCCGNACAGACACTCACCTGTGTATAGGCACGCACCTGTAGGCACTCGCTCACATGCAAACATACAGACATGCACAGACACACAAATACAGGCACTCACACACATATAGACTTGCACACATACAGGTACTGGAATCATAGAATGCCAGGTGGGAAGGGACCTCAAGGATCATCTGGTCCAACCTTTTAAGTCAAAAAAAAAAAATAAAAAAAATTGGTTTAAGTGAGCTGGCCCAGCACGCTGTCAAGTTGAGTCTTAAAACCGACCAGTGTAGGGGAGTCCACCGCTTCCCTTGGGAGAATAGTACATTTCCTACTGAAACAGCGATTTTCCTTGTACCTCTTCCTGGTGTTTCTCACACATGTCATGTGTGTCCACAGGCTGTGTCCAGTTCTCAGACTGCAGCGCTGAGCACTTCCGGAGAATGGCAGGTAAGGACAAACGCTGCTGAAAACACCGCTCTCCTGGGACTCAGGCACGCTGGTGTGTGGTGTGTTGGTAACATTGAGTTGGAATACTAAGGTATCACTGCTTCAAATGACTGAAATTAGGGAATCATAGAACAATTTAGGTGAGAAGGGACCCTCCTGCAGGGAGCAGGGACATCTGCAACTAGAGCAGGTTGCCCAGACCCCCAGCCAACCTCCCCTGCCATGGTGCCAGGGATGGGGCAGTGACCACCTCTCGGGGAAACCTAGGCCAGGCTCTCATCACCCTCAGCAGCAAAAATCTCTTCCTTCTGTCACTTCAATAAGTGATGCCTTTGAAAACTCCAGTCTCTCTGAGCGCTGTGTCCGAGTATCCCCAGCCCCACAGACACGGAGAGAAACCAGCAGCTTCTAGAACTAACCTCACCACATCTGTGAGCTCGTGTCACCTCCAGCCACTGAACTGTTACCTGTCTGCTGAGTTTAGCAGGAACAGCAGAGAGGTAATAGCTTTTGATATTCCAGAGTAAGTTATGAAGCAGGGGTTTAAGTAGTTTAAGGACACGTTAAATTTATGACAGCCTCTGGCTACAAATTTTAAGTCTTTTGGCTGCTATCAATCTGGTTTCACTTAGTTTGTGCCGCTTGGAAAACAGGCTACAGAAAAATGAAGAACCAGCTCCGCAAACTCTTTCATGTCTGCCTCCTGTACTCAAAGATATCTCCTGTTTTTCTTTCTGCCTCCAGGGAGAAAAGTCCTGATAGTCTACGCCCATCAAGAGCCCAAGTCCTTTAACGGAGCTTTAAAGAGCATTGCTGTGGAGGAGCTGAGCGAGCAGGGCTGCAGCGTCGTCGTGTCTGATCTGTACGCGATGCAGTTCGAGCCAAGAGCAACAAGAAGCGACATTGTTGGTGAGACCGGCCAAAATACATCTTTTTTCAACAATAAGGATGAGGTGAACTTTCACCTTGCCCATCCTGCTGTCGTAACGTGTGCTAGAGATTGATGATCTGTGAGTTGAATCAGCAGAATCACCATGTCTGATTCAGACCCACTCAAATCAGCTCACCCCGCTGTAGTGGAGTCAGCAGAGCCGGCCAGTCCTGGTTCCCCAGTCCCTGCTCCATTCCCAGCTGCAGAGGCTGAAAAGCAGCTACACAGTGCTGGGACTGCACAGTGGGTTCAGTAATCCCTGAGGCAGAGAAATCAGCAAAATGCTCTTAAATCCTCTCCAATCATCCACCTGCATTACTAGAGTCTAGAGCCAAGCTGAGGTCTTCTTTACTGCACTTCATACATTGCTACAGAAAGAGGAAAGTTTTAGTACTCGAGACACTGCCATCCTCTCCGGCTTCAAATCGAGTCACCATCAGCTCTCACAATGCTGAATATCCACACGTTAAAAAAAAACAAACCCAGACAAAACAGGAAGCGGGGGAAAATGGAAAGCAATGACTCGATTTAGAACTGTAGATTGCAACATGGGTTTAATTCTTACTTGGCTACTATGCCAGAAAGAGGGCAAGGAATGGCTGCTCTTCTCCCCACAGGTCACTTGCACAACCCAGAGGAGTTCAGTTATGGAGTGGAGATGTTTGAAGCCTACAAGAGAGGAGGTTTGTCCGACGATCTGATTGAAGAGCAGAAGAAGGTGCAGGAAGCAGACTTACTGATCTTTCAGGTCAGTATTTTAAATTGTAAGGGAAAAGGCAAGAAAAGGAGGGGAAGAAAAAGGCAAGAAAAGGGGGGGAAGAAAAAGGCCTCTTAGAGATACCATAAAGTAAATTAAAATTAACTGCATACTAAACTCACTACTTCCAGGGATAATGGTGGTTGCCCATTTTCCACATGGTTGCCATCCTGAATTAAGCCACCCCCGGACAGGGTTCTGCAGTGTTCCTTTCATTTCAATTTCAGCCACATTCTCCATTGCTCGCCCATTCCTGCAGCATTTCAGCAATGGGAGGCACAATTCTCTACAGTCTTAGGTTTGAATTAAACGTCACCTTCCCGCTTCATCATATTCCAGTTTCAAGTTGCACGGAAGCCCTCGCGTTGCCGGTGGCGTTGGCGTGCTGTGGGTGCTGGGCGCGCGCGCGAGGCTGCTGCAAACACAAAGCACTTCAGTTATTTTTTGCCAAGCCCAGTCTCTGCCCCTCCTGACAGAGCTGCGTGTACAAGATCTGAACAGAGGAAGGGAACAGGATTTGGCCTGTAGAGCGGGGCTAAGGATGACCCAGACTCTCTGGGCTCACAAGGTTGATTTCTTTTTTGCCTAGTTCCCCTTGTATTGGTTCAGCATGCCAGCAATCATGAAGGGCTGGGTGGACAGAGTCTTGGTCCAAGGATTTGCTCATGAATTTCCCAACTGTTACGATTCCGGTTTGCTCAAGGTATGTCTTTGAGATTGGTTTATGAAAATCAAGATTTGCCCAATGCTTTTGAGGGTGTTGGTCTTTCATTTCCACTATATTTGTTCAAAGCTCTCGCTTTGGGAACACGGTGAGTAACTTTCTGGCTTGTTACAACTATCTGAAAGGCAGTACAATACAGAGAAAGCAGCGGTTCCGACAGATTTAAGCCATCTCCTTGGGATTTGTAGTTGGCCTGCAAAAGGGGCTTTATGATTTGGAAGGTCCCAGAGCGGACTGGGATGGCACACGGTTTGCAAGCAGCTCAGATCCACCTGCTTCCTGAAACTACAGACCTGTAATGAGTGACAGAACTGGTGACAAGATCCTGTTCTGGAATTAGATGTCAAAGGTTGGAATTAAACCATAAAACTTAATCAGAAACTTGAAATATCCAGTGTATGAGCCTCTGTCCCAGCTATCTCCTTTTCAACCTTTTCTTCTCTGTAGCGTATAAATTAAGCAAGATCAGCATCTCTAGATGACAACTCATAAAAGTGTCATTCTCTGCGGCACTGGGAATATCCCTGGAAAATTTTAGCCTGCTGTCTGATGGGTCTTTGTCAAGGTTTAGCCATGTCTAAAGAAGAATATTGCTAACTCAAGTGCTGCTCTCTGAATTCTAGGGCAAGTTAGCCCTGTTTTCTTTCACCACTGGAGGAAGCAAAGAGATGTATGCAAAAGGAGGCATCAATGGTGATATTCGCTACCTCCTGTGGCCCATGCAGGTATAACATATGATTATTTGATTGTTGTTTGCCTTAAAAATAATGGGAACAATAAAAATTAATGGTTGTATTGTTTATTTTATATGAAACAGAATAAGGACGAATGAAGTTGTCAGCTGCAAGCACCTGCAGGTTATAAATGAGGCCCTAAAATCCAGGGTCTCCTTTAAAAGCCAACAGAGTTTTAAAGCTGTTTTGTGCCCCTGTCTCCAGACTGGGATCTGGAAAAAGGTTGTACTGCCAGCCTTCTCACTCTCTCTGGTGGCTTTAATAACACTGAAATATAAATTCCACAGAGTGGAGTAAATGAAGTTGACCTTATTTTTCAGTGTATTGCATGTCATTCTGCTTAGTGCCCAGCCTTGGATGGCAACTACCAGGATAGGTCATGGACTTCTGGGGTTTATTTCCCTGCTCTGGATAAACACACAGGTTTAGAAACCCTGCCTTACACTGGGTCACAGCAACAGCTTCAGATTGGAATCTTCCCCATCCTTGAACTGAAAGACTCTTTCCTGAGGCATTTCTTTCTTTGCTTCAAATCCAGCACGGAATCATGCACTTCTGTGGTGTCAAAGTCCTTGCACCTCACATCTGCTTCGCTCCGGAGTACGTCTCCGAGGAGGAGAGGAAGGAGATGCTGAGTGCCTGGGCCCAGCGTCTGAAGACTCTTTGGAAGGAAGAGCCCATAGACTGCTCTCCTGAGTGGTATTTCAAGTAAGAAGACTACAGAGAGAAGACCTTTTTTTCCTACATTCTTTTTGGTGCTTTTTCCTCAATATTAATCTCTTAATTCAAATGTATTACACCTCGAGTACTACAGCAAACAGCTTACCTAGTAATATAGCATTTATCTTTGTAGATTCCTGAGGGGTTCTAGTCAAGGATGGGTGCAAAACTCTTTGTGAGGAATTATCCCAGCTCATGTAAGCGGTGACATCCTGCCTACAAGTGGTTGACAACAGAAGCAGCATTTAAATCACAGATTACACCATCGCTGGTTATAAAACAGTACATTGCCAGGTTTATTTTAAGACTTTTTGCATCAGCAGCCGTTTTTTTTATTATTTGCCAGGGAATATGCTGCCCAAACTCAACCTTGTTATGGCCAATCCTGTGCTTTTAAATGAGAGCTCTACGCTTGTGCCTTTGAGCTATGAAGCCAGCTCACAAATAACATGAAAGACGGACAGTTGCAGGCCAGGCTCTCATCACCGGAAGTCCTGAGGACAGCCCGGAAGTCCTGGGGACAGCCTGCGGCTTTTCCAAATATTTACAAAGCACTATTAAAGCAATGACAGAGACCAGAGAAAGAAAAATAAAATCCAAATATTGCATAGCAGGATGCACATGTATTGCCTTTCTTTATAGAATATGGCTCTCGTTTGTAAAGGATTTTGTTTCTGAAAATCAAAGGAAGATGTTTGCTACTCAATTTCTTGCTTCGCTCAGCTCACCTGACAGCTGGCCATGTGCTTAGATATCAAAGGAATGTGACCTGAATAAGAAACGCTCTTCTGAGTCATTGTCACATGGCACTTAGGCCTCTGCAAACAGAGAGGCATCTGCCAGACAGTCTTTGTAGCAGCCTTGTCATACCCCCACCCTTACGTTTCTTTAAGGGCTATTCAGAGAATGATAGAATCCTTTTGGTTGGAACAGACCTTGAAGATCATCCAGTCCAGCCATTCCCCCATCCCTGCCAGGGCACCACTGACGCCTGTCCCTCAGCACCACATCTCCAGGGCTTGGAAACCCCTCCAGGGATCATGGGGACTCCAGTCCTGCCCTGGGCAGCCTGTCAGGGAGGAAATTGTTCCTCAGGTCTAACCTAAACCTCCCCTGGGGCAACTTGAGACTGTTTCCTCTTGTCCTGTCGCTTATTCATTGGGAGAAAGGCTGATCCCCATGACGATAATAATTGGGATAATAAGCATGGAGAGCCCGGGTTCTGGAGTGGCAGCGTAAGCTGATAGCCAGCCTGGGAACTGCTACCGCAGAGGCAGAGCCACATGCTCCTGTTTGTCACTGGCCACCTCCAGCAGAGACAGAGCCCTGGAGCAGCGCTGCCCTGAGCTGCAGGTCTCTGCCTGAGTTCATATGAGTCAAAGTCCTCAGGTTATGCAAGAGATTTGCTTTGTCTCACTAACTCTTGCGTAGGAAAGGAGAAAGTGAAAGCGAATAAAATGGAAAACATACACGTAATTTGTGGGGAATGCAGATTCTTGTCTAAAAGACTTAAATGGAAAACAACTTTAAAGTTACCTGAAGAGATGAAGAACCTCAGATTGACCTGTAGGATGAAGAGACGCTTCACACTACCTGGCAGACCCGTGTGCAGGGCAGCGTTAAGTGCCTGGATTTGTTCTTTCTTTGGTTTACTATTTGATTCTTGGACCGAGGTGAGCTGCCTGCCTGCCGAGAAATCTACTCTGCAATAAACAAGTTATCAAAATGTTGTGCTGCTGAGACAACAGCCAGTAATATTGTGCATAATTCATGTACAACTATCTAATTTTTTTCTTTGAAAGAAGGGCTTTAGGATATTTACTAACATAATTAATAGGACTTAAGAGCCTACACTCCACATAACATGCAAAAAATTCAAGCTTAGGGTGCCCTGAACTTTTAGTGTTGGGTAATTGCTTCCTCATTCTATGAACGTTTGGGTACATTCATACTGTAGCCAAACAAAACCAAAGCTCCCAGATCTGTGATGTTTGCTTTTAACCTGGGGCAACTGCTACAAAGAGTCGCCACAAAGAGTCGCCAAGAGAAAGCTATTCCAGCCTTAGCTCCAGAACTCAAAAAGCATAAGAAAATCTCTGACTACCGATGTTTGGGGCAGCAGAGGGGCTTAGACCAGAGTGGCACCTTCGCATTTCAGCAGCCTCAGTTCAGGTCCTTGAGTGTTTCACAGACCAGTCGGGGAAATGCCTATTCCAGAAATACTTTGTATGCTTCGATCTTACTCTGCCCTCAGAAGGGCAGAGCACCTGACTTTAACAGGTTGCCCCGAGAGGTGGTCGCTGCCCCATCCCTGGAACGATTCCAGGGGCAGTTGGCTGGGGCTCTGAGCAACCTGCTCTAGTCGCAGATGTCCTTGCCCCCTGCAGGGGGGGTTGCACCGGAGGAGCTTCGAAGCTCCCTTCCCACCCAAACCATTCCGTGCTTCTGTGACCCTCGGCGGCGGTGCTGGGAGGCCGGGGCACCGCTCACACCCTCCCTCCCGGTGTCGGGTGGGGGTGATGACTCGGTTTGGGTGACTCTTCACAGCCCCAGGAGCAGTAGCGGCAGCTCCGCAGCGCCTTTGGGCGAGCCCGACCCACCTCCCCCACTTCCGAGCAGGCGCAGCGGCGGCGACGGGCGGGTCGGAGCGGGCCGGGCCCTCCCGGGGCAGGCGGCAGGACG
>VWZK01009172.1:0-41922 GCA_013396935.1 Baryphthengus martii | reverse complement strand
GTCCCCGCCGCCTCTGCCCAGGCAGCCCCTGCTCCTTCCCCAGCGGGAATGCCGGGTTTTGGAAGCGCTGTCCCGAAGCAGAAGCGGCGGTGACACGGTGGTGCTGGTGCAAGGACCCCTCTCCGGCACCCCTCCCTCTGCGCGGGTTCTGTGAAAACTCCTGATTCGTAATCGTGTTCCGACGGGATCCCTTTGGTAACTGCTGCGGATCTGACACAGGTCGTGGCTTTGCTGCTTGCAAAAGAAAAAACAACCAAAAAACCCCCCACCAACCGTTCCTTGGTGAAGAGATGCAGCAACCAAAAAACCTTAGGAGAAGGTTGGTGTAGGTGGGGTGAGGTTGATTCTGACCGTTCCAGCAGGAGAGCCGAGATGTGCTGACAGCTTCTGAAGCATCTTCCAACCACAGTTACTCTGTGTGGAAGAGACCTTGAAGATCATCGAGTCCAACCATTGCCCCATCCCTGCCAGGGCACCACTGATGCTTGTCCCTCAGCACCGCATCTCCACGGCTTGGAAACCCCTCCAGGGATCATGGGCACTCTAGCCCTGCCCTGGGCAGCCTGGGCCAGGCCTGGGCAGTCCTGGAAGGGAAGAAATTGTACCCAATATCCTCGCCTGGCACAAGCTGTATTTTGTTCTGAGCTGCAGGGACCCTTCCATCATCTCCTGTGACCATGTTGGCAATACCAGCTTTGGTTCCTGTTTCCCATTTCCTTCCGTTCCTGACCCATAACTAAGCACCCATGAGTTCTGGCGCTTGCGGACTTGTTCACTTTCTCTGATTATACCTCGTAGCACTTCTTAAGAACTCATGTGCTGTGAGGATCATTAGACCAGAAGGGCTGCAATTCCTGCAGGACCTTTCTTCACATTGCCGTGTGAATGTGCTCAGCAATCCTCGGTCAGTGAGCAGGCTAGACAAGATCGGCAGCGGGTCAGCAACGAATCATCAGGGCAGAGCTAACTGCGTCTGAATGCTGATCAGGCCTGATACTTTAGAGATGCAGCACTAAAAACACACATCTAATTTGTGTTCACAAGAAGAGCAGGTGCGATTCTCACCAGAGTAACCACCACCGAGCTGTACAACTACCATCAGCATGGAACTGTTACCATAGTTCTGTGACTTTGAACCAATTCCTGAAAGGGAGACCCCAGGCAAAAAAGCAAGATATTAGTTGATGCCACATTAGAGTCTCACAACAGAATTCAGGCCTTTGTACCTGTGACTCCCACTCCATCTGCCCAACAGTCAGCAGCACCACTCCAAGAAAGCCGGAGAACCATCACCTACAACTTCCAGGGAGATGAAAGCTCACCTATGAGAGCAGCAGTGAGTACTCCTGGCACTGCTACCAGTCATTTGTTGCTCTGCTACTTGATTCACCATAAAAGAATTTAAAAACAACAACCAAAATGCTACAATCTCCTCTCCTCTAAGAATTTTTAGGAGGAGCTTACCTTCTGTCAAACAAATACAGCCACATCCTCAGTCCTGTGCTCGTAACACAGGCAAGGATTCCAGAATAACAAAATCTGCATCCTTCCAAAGCTCAGAAAGCCAAATGAGGAACCTTTGAAGTGAGCACACTGCTCCAGACAGAGAGAGGAGGCTCCCTGCCTGTACCACAGCAGCCCAGGGAGGGTATATACCCTTGGAAGAGGAGGTTCCTGTTTCCTCTCCTCTGCAGGTACAATCCAGGTAACGAGGCTGCAGCTGATGTTCATAACAACACGAAACAAGCTTTTCAGTGAGGGGTTTGGTGATGTAGGTGCACAGCAGTTTGCAGGAACTAGCAGTCACTTGTTGGCCTGAAAAATTTAGGAATCCCTTCGCTAAACTATTAATTACCTGAACAAGTCAATCTGCTGTTGATGGTGGCCCTTTGAAGCGGTGCCTTTCTCCCAGCTCTGTATGTCTGTGTTTAGCCACCAGAGAGGAACAGGAACCAACCAAGCCCCGCTTGTCTCTTGGACTTTGTCTTTTCCCAGCAGACTCTTTTCTTAGCTGATGGAAAGTGCTTAAGGTAAAAGTTCAGTGAGGAAAAAAAAAAAAAAAAAAAAAAATCAGTTCCTGGCATAGACACTGATTTAGTGGACCAGCAGCTAAATGCTTGATAATGACACTTTCTCCTCCTTTATACTGCAGGTCCAGAAGCAGTGGGGCACCTGATTTTGTTTTAATTGCCAAGCCACAGAAACTGCAAACATGTCTCTGGAAGACATCCACATGAACACCCAGGATTTGCTTGAAAAAAGACAACTAGATGCTGGAGGATTTGGAACCATTTCCTTGTGCTTTCACAAAAAACACGGATACGTAGTATTAAAAAAAGTGTACACGGGACCCCAGCGCACTGAGTGAGTTTCAGATCTTAGTTTTGTTTTTTCTCTTTCAGTCAGTCTGAGGAAGCCTCTGAACTCAAGGGAGATAAATCTAAAGAAAGTGTATTCGTTTCAGATCTTTGGATTCTGGAGATGCTGTATGTGGGGAAAATACTCTAGGACAATACTAGCAGCTCTCCTGCAAATTTTTTTTTTGCCCCCTCATAAGCTGACATTTTTTTGCTTTAACTCATTGTTCAGTGAAGTCTCTGTTTTGTCACAAGCCGAGCTCTGCTGTGAATCGTTAAGAGCTGAGAGGACTCGATTCTTAGGAAACACATGAAACTCCATGGGCTTTAAGCTTGCAGATTAGTTTTCAATACAATTGTCCAACTGTAGATGTCCACTGGGAACGAAACACGTGAGCTATCAGCAGAACTCCAAGCCCATGTTTATGATCCCAAGAGCACAATCCTTTCTTCCTGGGAAAAAGCAAGAGTGAGCCAAGCCCACTGATTTAACTCTGGGATTGAACGAGCTGTGGGTGTCAGTGGATTCAGGTCACACTGCAGCTCTGCTACCTCAGAGCCATAACTATCCTGAAGCTCTCCCACGAGTCACCCACTAGAGCAAGACAAAAACCCATAATCTTCTAGCTGAGGTTATAATGAATAAATTAACCAAGTTTTTATCTTACCCTTGGGAAGCAAATGAAGAGACTAGTAGTTTTCAAACTGCACTGACAGACTGGGATGAACACAGTTAAAATGGACAAGCCTGCCTGGTTTATTTTGGAGGCTGTGTTTTTACTTTCTCACTGCATGGGCTCATAAGTTTGTTATCCCTGAAAGTCTCGTACCAAGAGTCTTAAGCAAATTTCCAGCTGAGCCCTAATGCAAACAAAACCCCCTGAGACTCGGAGAATAGAACCTGATCTGAGCCAAGCTGTGTCAACTCAAAACCAGCTAAAGGTTTGGGTCATCAGACAGTGGCTCGAGGCTTGTTGACATTTTTTGGCCATCATTTTCATTATAAATCAACAGCATTTTCATCCCAGTGCTCTTTCTGTCACCTAAGTTCAGTGTCATTTGTGTTTTACAGATACAACGACTCCCTCCTTGAAGAAGGCAGGATTATGCGCAGGCTGCAGCACGACAGGGTGGTAAAACTACTAGGTATTATTTTGGAAGATGGAAACTACTCACTTGTGATGGAGTATATGGACCGCGGGAACATGATGAAAGTGCTACAGAAAGTGAGCAGTGAATTGCTTCATCCCTTCCTGTTCCTTAGGGTGGATAAGGTGCTCGAAAGGGACAGGACAACTCTGGCATCTCCAGAAAATGGAGTCTTTAGTTTCTCATTCTCCTTTCTGTGTTAAAAGACCCAGTGGCAGCCCCGCCTTCTCTAGACACAGCGGAGGACAACTCTGGCTTTCCTGCACATCACAGAGGAGCAGAACACAGTTACAGGTTCAAAGTTATAGGAGTGTTTGTAGAGATATGTAGAAAATTTTCTAAAGAATGTTTTTGTAAATGTGGAGTGACTGGAATTACTTCAACGCAAACATTTAGATCCAGGAAGGGCCTCACTCCAAGAAGGACTGTGAGGGGCTGGAGTGTCCAGAGAAGGGCAATGGAGCTGGGGAAGGGTCTGGAGCAGGAGTCTGGTAAGGAGTGGCTGAGGGAGCTGGGCTTCTTCAGCCTGGAGCAAAGGAGGCTCAGGGGAGACCTTCTGGCTCTCCACAACTCCCTGACAGGAGGTTGGAGCCAGGGTGGGGGGGTCAGGCTCTGCTGCCAAGGAACAAGCGGCAGGACAAGAGGAAACAGCCTCAAGTTGCCCCAGGGAAGGTTTAGCTTGGGTGTTAGGAAAAATAACTTGCCTGCAAGGCTTGTGAAGCCCTGGCCCAGGCTGCCCAGGGCAGCCTGGAGTCCCCATGATCCCTGGAGGCATTTCCAAGCCCTGGAGATGTGGTGCTGAGGGACAGGGGTTAGTGGTGCCCTGGCAGGGATGGGGGGATGGGTGGACTCCCTGACCTTCAAGGTCTCTTCCGACCGAAACAATTCTATGACCTTAATCTTTTTATACTATGGCTTGATCAGAGGTACTCTTAGGACTGAGAAAGAAGCTTTTTTAAAGACTGTTTTTCAATTTGATGGTTGTAGTAGCATTTTTTAATAGATGGTGCTTCTTGTTCTTTGTTTTAGCTCTGCCTGCCCTTGTCAGTGAAAGGGCGTTTCATGCTGGAGATCACAGAGGGAATGCTTTACCTGCATGAGCAAGGCTTCGTGCACAAAGACCTAAAACCAGAAAACATCCTCGTGGACACAAACTTCCACATAAAGGTACTTGTTAGAATGTAAACAGAGGAAGCTGGTGCTTAGGGTTGAAGAAGCCAGTTGAGCTGCATTGGTTGAAATTCCTGAGTGGTGGGTGAACATCTCTAGTCTAGAGAACTGTCGCTAGGAGAGCATCACCGGGGGGTCACTGATGTACAGTGACCTGTACAGTCTTGGAGCCAGAGACTGGCAGAATTTTCCCCCAGCAGTGGAAGAAAAAACCAAAAGACTAGGAGTATATGAAACAAAGAATAATATTGTTGAGAATTAATGAAGTACATATAACAACACAGCTAGAAAGAAAAACAACAAACCTTAATGCAGAGATTGAAACAAAACAGAGTGCTTATGTGTTATGGTTTATGGGTTATGTCTATTGTCCTTCATTCCTGTAATTTCTCCTCCTGCCTGTATCTCCTCCTTTTTATTCCTTTCCTTCTCTTGCCTATTACCTTTTCCTCTTTTGTCTCCCTCTCTTTTGCCTTAGTCATCACTTTTAAATGACAGCCAGCAGCTACAAAAAAACCAGCAGGAGACAACGTCAAAGAAGGGTTTATGAGCCTATTCCAAAGCCCTTCTGTTAACTTTAGTGGGGTAGCTGTAGAGCCTACTACCGAATAAACCTCAGTAGAATTTGCAGCAGTCCTCATCCAATGTCCTGTCTCTGGTCAAGGTGAGTTGCTGGAATAATGACATCATTACAGTTTGAAATTATAGAATGAATTCCCATGAAGAAAGAAAGCTCTGTCATCTGGTGATCCTCACACATCAATTAGTGAGAGGATGTTTGACAAGGTTAATACAGCAGCAAGTCCTAGTGCAGTATGAGCAGCTGCAGATCAGAGGTAGAAATTGTATTTTCTTTGCAAAAATTAAAAAAAAATTAAAAAATCATGATCTGCTTTAAATGTAAATTAGATGGGTTTTTTAGGTTTCAGCTTGCTTATATGAACAGGGTCAAACTGGGCTGTCATCACAAACTGAACTGGAACCCAGGATCCAGCTCAGAATCAGATCAGAATTCCTTAAGTAGCTTGATCAAAAATATAGTTTAAGGTGCCTGTTGTGTGATTTATCTACTTGAATGTGTCTAACATTACCAATACTTAATAAGGGGAAATAGTTGTTCTAGGAAACTGCAAATGTAGAAAGATTTATATCACATCTTCCTCTGTCACATTGACCTCCTCTCACTTGTGGACATGAGCTTGGACTTCCTCAGCAGGATGTCACTTAGGTTTTACTCTTCCTCTGAATATATGATCTCTAAATTTCACCCAGAAAGCTTCAGAAGCTTGAGAGGCAACCAGAGAGAAAAGCAAAGCGAGTCAGAAAGGAGGCACCTCACTTCTGTCTGAAGCGATTGGCTTGCACAGCACTGTTTGGCAGCTGCCCGTGGCCAAGGGAGGCAGCCCCGTCTTCTATTTCTCCTCTCCTGTTGACCTCCTGTTCCCTTGTGCTAGCACTGGTGCTACTCTGACCACCCTGCCCTGGTTTGGGAAGCCAAACCAGGAGTTACTCTCTACCTCGTTGGCAGTGGTACCCTTCTGTTGGGGAGCGCTTGATTCAGCAACCCAGGAGGGCCTTGCACTGCATCTTACCCCATAAAATGGCAAAGAGCTCGTTTTCCCTCCTTGTAGTTGCATTTTTTTTGCAGTGTTTCATTTTCGGGTAAGTTATTAGCAGCTATTTGTTAGAAAGCTGAGCACTGCATGACATGCTTCGTATCTGCTCTGAGCTCTGAGGGGTCTCGTTTCCAGATCGCCGACCTCGGCGTCGCCTGCTTTAAGAACTGGAGTCGGCTGACCCAGGAAGAGGCCGTCCGGCAGAAGCAAATCAAGAGCACTTGCCAGAACAACGCCGGGACTCTCTTCTATATGGCCCCAGAGCATTTACGCTGCCTTAATGTAAAACCTGTGGAGAAATCCGATGTTTACAGCTTCGGCATAGTCATCTGGGCGATTTTTGCTAACAAAGAGCCATATGAACGTAAGTTACTTCTAGGAGGCCTGTATCACAAAATTAAGTTAAAAATGTTAAGTGTTTGAAGTTATAAAATTAAGATTAGTGGATTAAGTAGCCTGTGGCCGAGAAGGGGTACCTGATGGCCAGTAAGAGGCATTGCTTCCATCATTCCTGACTTCTGAGTGAGGACAAGAACATCTGAACTGAAATGCAGGCAGGATCCCGGTCTGTTCGTATCCATGTGGTGTGGGCATCAACCTGTGCTCGGGGGCAGAGGTGAAGGCAAACTGTAGGCAGGATGGAAACTTTGATGTCCGCTTTTTCCTGGGGCGGGGTAGTTACGGGTGGTTTTCCTTTTGCCAAGAATGATCACACAGCTGGTTACTGCTTCTCAGCTCTATGGTGCTCGTACGGAGCAGTAGGAGCAGGCTGTGCAATTCCAGAGTAATGTGGTTATCATTTTGAGTGGATTTTTTTGCTCGCTAAATGGCTAAATGTTGTCTGTGTGGCCACCTTTGTGTTCATACCCAGAGCAGAGCAAAAGGGAGATTTAAGTTCTAGAGATCTGGGTGTGCCACCATTACTCACACTGGGCATGTCTTACATAGAAAAGTAAATCTGTTAATCTTAAAATAAATTTCTAATCCATGAAAATTCAGGGAGTGGATTCAGATTCGGAGATTTGAAGCTGTAAATCAGTCATGTCCTCTGAAATCTCCCTTTTCCATCTGCACAAACACACAGGTCTTGGCCCTTTCTTTTACCTACTGCTTGGCCCTTCTTTTACCTACTGAAAGGCTGCAAACCCCATGATGAGAATCCGATGGCAAACTTTTATTTTTCAGATGGTATAAATGAAGCCCAGATCTGCTTTGGCATCATGAATGGAAACAGACCAGACATACACGAAATCACTGATAAATGTCCAGTGGAAATTATCGACTTAATGAAGCAATGCTGGGAGCAAGAGCCAGAGAAGCGGCCAACCTTTGCAGGTAGGGCTTCGCTTTGGGATTCTTTGTTACATGTCCCTCAATAGTTTGCAGTGCAGCAAAACAAACTGGAGTATTTTCTCCTTAAAATACAGATTTTTGCTTTAAAAATGGAAATATCAATGCACCATGCCCAGTAAAGCGTGCTCTCTGTACCCTGACTAAAAAATGAGATCTGGTCCAACATTTAGAGATCTGAAAAATACTAGTGAGGGGATGGAGCTGGGAGACTTTATACCTGCTGATAGTTTGTGTTTAGCCTAGTATCTTCCTGCTGAAACTTGCTGAAAAGCTACTGTCACAGCTTGGGTCTGACTGCAAAAACACCCTATCAAAACCAGCTTCAAAAGCTGTCCCAGTTTAGCCTTCCCCAAGCAGTGCGACAGCCTCTGATGAGCTAATCATCCTTCCATACAGTCAGAGCCCAGAACCCTGGCAGGCACTAAGTCTTGAGTGAATGGTCTGGGAAGGGGCCTAAGAGCGCTCAGCAAATAACTCAGAATTATCTCCTCTTGTCTTCTTTCTGCCTTAATACATAGTACCAAAAAAAAAAACCCAAACCACACAACCCAAAAAAACAACCACCAAGACAACAACAAGCAAGAGAAAATAAAAAAAAAGTCCAAAACCAAGCCACACAAAAAGTCCCTATGTGTAACAGGAAATAGGGGTTTGGATTTACACAGGCACATCAAGAGCTTCATGTGCAACAGGCGTGGACTTAAATATTCAGAGGACATTCATATACCAGGAGGAACTCAGCTACTATTTCCGTATTTAACCTGCAGGATCTGCTGCTAACAGATGGAGTTTATGCTCACACTGGGCCTTAGCGTCTAAATTTCCCATATGCAAAATCCTGGTATTTACCACGTTAAGAGTCGAGTTCAGTAATTGCAGCTTTAGCAGACAGGATAGTTTATCAAATAGCTGGATGCAACTGAATGTTTCTTATTTCTCAAAACACTATTTCTTAAAAAACTTATTTCTTAAAATGTGGCATCCCGTCTTCTGGGCAGTGAAGTCCAGGAGAGGTGCTGTCAACCACAGGTGAGAGACAAAGAGCTTTCACCTTAAAAAGCAATACTACAACAACAAATCCCTAGAAGTCGTCCTGTTCTTATTACTGTATTAAGGCTAAATGAGCCACGTGAAAGGATTCCAAATGTGTGTATAGTTTTTCTGTTTCTGACTTCATAAAAGTCTTTCTTCAATCCTTATCCATCAAAATTGTAAACAGTATAAATCACTTAATTTTGCATTGAAAACCACCTTCACTCAGTTCTTTGCTTTTTGCAGAAATTAGTCAGAGTTACAGGCCATTTTACTACCAACATCTGGGAAAAACCATTGATGATGATCTGAAGGAGTTAAAAGTGAGTAATGTTTCCAAGCATTTTAAAGTGTCAGTTCCCCACATCCCCCCCTCTCCTCACCGTGGTTCTGACCAGATTCTGCCACTTTGAGACTGATCCTGCTGGACTGACCCGATTTCCTTCTGTGAAGAACCAGTTGGATTTGGGAAAGAGGAGAGAACAGGGTCTGTCATTTACCTGGGGATTTTCAACAGCCAGCTGCACACAGCTCTGAGCTACCAACTCTAATCCCATAGGTGACCCTGCTTGGAGCAGGAGCTGAGCCTGAGGCCCCCCAAGGGCTGTTCTCACCCAAGTGACACCCTGATCGTACCTTGCAAAAAGTTCCTCATCTATCCATTAAGCCTCACTCATTGATCCTCAATATTTAGATCAATCCAAACCCACTCTGGATTCCGCTCGTGCCCATGCAGGCCAGGGTATTGCTTCGCCTACTTGGAGTATTATACTCTGTAGTTGCGTTGGGGTCCTTCTGCCCTTCGTTGAGGATGAGATTTTCCCCAATCTGTAGCAACCCTTTTGTAAAGCTTTTGCCTATAACTTGATCCCTTGCTCTTTCTTATGTAGGAACCACAGCCTGAGTCAAACCAGCTGCTGGATAGGATGGAATCCCTTCAAATAGATGCTGTAGCAGCAAACACCAGTAATGGTCAAGTAGGTAAGTCACTTACTAGTGCCTCGTTACTCTGTGTATCCTACCAAAGCAGGAGTTGCGTACACCTACAAAATTCTCTCTTCAGTAAGGGGTTGTGAGGAGACTCAATAAGCCAGTGCTCCAGAGGGAATTGTAATCACTGAAAAGATTCAATTTGCTCCCAAAAGTCAGACTTAACTGCTTTCAGTCTTCCACAGTCTCCAGTCTGAACCCATTTCATTTGACACTCTTCTTTCCTCTCGCATGTCAAAAAATTTGTTTCATGTTATATTTTTTCAGTGGTCACTTTGATAATCACTTTTCATACCTGATCTTTCTTTCCATCCTTTTAGTCATGCCAAATGCTTAGGCTATAGGCTTTAATTTCATGACAACTTTCCTTTTTCCCCGCTCCAGCCTTTCTCACGAATGCTCTGAATACAACCAAGATGCACGATTCTGACATATTCCTTTGTTTACAACCTTGTTCTCTATGGAATCTGTCTGAGGAGCACCAATACATTTATTTTCTCTCCCTTATCTCATATTTTCTCTCAAATCTTGGATGAGCTGTATGCTTCACTGTTTTCTGGAGCTGTCTCACTAATACCTGATAATATAGTTACGGTTCTGTAGTTGTGTATCTGAAATTCTTTTCCAAAAGTTTCTCACCAAAGTTTCTGAATGGCAAAGGATGTACGATTATATTTGTAACATTGACTTACAAGCAACAATGTCAAATTCAGTAGAAGTCAAGTCCTGCTAAGTTTGCTGATAGCATTTGAAAGAGATTATTAAATTAATAATGTCAAAGCGTAACATACAAGTAATAAATCTCCCCCAAAGCTGGCTTGGCCATAACTGTACTACTGGCAGCTGGAGTAGGGCAGCCCTGCTGCTGTATTTTTAAATGAGTATAATTACATTTTTTGAGCAGAAATAAACCACAAGAGCATCCGTAATGGGCTGCAGTTCCCCGGGATTAAGCACGAAAGGCTTTGTTGGGAATCTGCTGTGCAGGAAGGCACTATCTTGACAGCCTGTCAGTCAGCCAGGGTTTTTTTTCCTCCAGTCAATGGGTGTTACTCAGACATTAGCAGCACAAGATATCCCACAGGATCTGTTCATACCTCTCAAGCTTGCCCTAGAGAACAGATGCTATATAGTTTATGTTAATTGCTATTAGCTGTCACTTTTGATGAGGTTATTTCTCTACCAGCGTATTCCTCCCACTCCTTCTCTAGCAGCAGAGCGAGTGAGGCGGAAGCTGTACTAAGAAACAGCCATCAAAAGGAACGAGTTTTGGTCCTGCCTAATAGAGACTGAATTCATATCATTTGGAAAAAAAAAAAACACCACCCAAACCAGTTCCCTGGCATTATCTGAGCTAACCGGAAGCACCTACATACCCTTTATTCCTGTTTTACAGTGGTCTCAGAGTCCCTTGCTGTAGGCAATGAACAGTGTTTTCTGGAAAGCTTTCAGAACTTTATGAAAGCTTCTGTAGTTCCACTCTTAAAAGCACAAGTAGTAACAAGCAGGTTTTGACACCCTTGCTTAGTCTCAGAATCCTGCAGCACCATCCAGAGCTCAACTCAACCTCATTCAAGACTGAAGTCGAGCATCCTGTGGTAGTGAGAATTAGTCTGACAGGTGTAGATGGCACAGATTGTTTTATCTGGTAGGTGTTACTTGTAAAAATGTCTTCTTTGGGACTACGAAGAACAAACCAGACAAAAAGGATTGGTCAGAAAATACCCAGGTGGGATATTTTACATAATCATTTGCAAACACAACTTTAGCAACAAATTCTTTGTGCTGTATAAAGTAACAGCTACTCCCGTGGTGTTTTCTTCCATCCTGTTACGCTCCAATTTTGCACTGATTAAACTTCTGTCAATACCTGTTAATTATTAAAATCAGACCCTACAAACGCCTTCAGAAACTGTTTCAGTGGTTGAGGACTTTATGTCAATACAGAGCATGCAGTGAATTCTGACACCACCTGATGAAGTGAGATTTGGAGTCTGAGAGCTTAAACAAGTCTGTACTTCCTAGATAAAAATCTGTAATATTTCTCAGTAAGGGCATTCTGGAAGATAAAACATTCTGGAAAATAAAACAGAGTATGCTGGAAGGAATGTTGTATTTTCACCTTTTATATATTACCATAATATTAAAGGTAGATTAATAGATTCTACTAGCATAGCAACAAGTTCTATACGCTTGCATTTAGAAGTGTTTCACGTATTTAACTTTCCTGCCTTTCAGATCAGCCTAGTTCTCTGCACAGCTCTGAAGGTCCCACGACCAGTCAGGTTAACGATGCCCTGGTTGCCGCCCCCTCTGGGAACCAGCCTGTGGAGAGCTGCGAGACCTCCTTTACACCTGCTGATAACCTGGAAAGAAAACTTCAGCAGGAATTCAACTACCATGCCTCCGGGAGCTGGCTGGATAAAGCAGTTCCACCTGTAGTATACACACCAGAAATGAGAGAGGAAGAGAGGAGACGAAGAGTTTCCCACGACCCGTTTGCGAAGTCACCTCCTACTCCTCAATGGGGTGAACTGTATCCAAGAGCTGAAAAAACAGGATCAAACACTAGTCCCTGGTTTTGGCCTCAGTCAGCTGCAGCGGCACCGAAACTGGGAAATGTGGATGGTTTTTATCGGCCGAACCCCAACAGTCTTCGCACCGAGGGTCTCTATGGATCAAGTTCAGCCAGCACCGTTAGCCTAAGCAAACCTTCTGTGCCTGAATCTGGCCCAAACCAGATATCACAGACCAGTGCAAACTGGTATCCAAAGAGTACAGACACAGATATCGGTGAGATTCCTCCTCCCCCAACACCTCTGTTTCTTAAGACATGCTTGTTTCTCTAAAAATGAAGCGACCAAACACCAAGAGCTGCTGCCAATTGTTCTAGAAAGCAAAGGAGAACTTCAGACACAAACCTGTAACACACCACAGGTTCTCCTTGCACAGAAACAAGAGTATGTAGCATTTCAGAAAACAGATGGGTGTTTTTAGCTTGATTTGCAGCAAGGTGGGAGACTCCTGAGCTCAGGAAGCCTACAAGGAGCTATAGCTCCTAACTAGTTTCTCCAGAGAGTTCTGCCTGGTGCTGATGGGGAGCTTCTGCTGTTGTTTGCTAGTGAGCTGTGGAGTAGAAAGGTAGGGAGACAAAGAAGGAAGAGAACACCGAGTATTGGCAAAAAAAGTGTAAATAAATGGTAACTAGAGGCCTGTAAGATGTAAGTTTTAGGAGCTAGAGGTAGCAGGAGATACATTTGCCTGCTAATGCCAAAGACTGGCTATTTTTTAGCATGGCATTCTTTTCCAGATCCTCTCACAAGAAAATCAGGGCTGCCTCGTTGTTTACAGGCGAAGCAGCACAAAGGTGTTACTCTGGTGAATTATTTATGCAGAGCTGTGATCAGTTGTTTTCATGAGGTTATTTACAGAAATGAATCTGGGAGCTGTCAGCTCAGGAGGCAGGGACTAAACCTGTCAACATCAAAAATAAAGGAAAAATCTGCTGTTTGAAAGAAGGTGCTCACACACCCCCAGGAGCCCGTTGCCCTCCCTAGGATCTGAGGATGGTTGAGGCCCTTGGGCACTGAGCAAACCAGCAGTGATGTCCCTGCTCTCACCACAGTTACTCAAGGAGATACAATCTGGTTAATTAAAAAGCTTCTCATCTCTTTGCATTTAAGAGCACAGCCTGTATACTTGTACTGCTGCAAACACGACTGCTGTTTGAGTTCCTTTTTTATTTACGTCTTGATTTTGGCTTTTTTTTTTTTTTTTTTTTTTTTTTCTTTGTTTTCCCTCTTTGTTTAGGTAACAAGGATTCCATTTCTTTCACAAGGGCAACTTTTTCGTATTACCCTGCTGTACCCAGAGTAACGCCCGGTAAGTGCCATAGCCTTCATCTGTCTGGTGGCCAACAGGCAGTGCATTGCATCCTGATCAGTAAAGCATCATTCATGTTACATGTGGAAATCAGACAACTATAAGCAAAAGACCCCAGGTTAGGTCTTTAATTAAATAAGTAAACCACAGACACAAGCTCCCAGAGATGCACACAATGTAGCTGAGCAATCGGTGCGTGACTTTTATTGCTGAGGATTCAGACCTTAAAATCAAAGAGTAGGGGTTTTCGGTGAGCTATCTCAGAAACTATTCTAGTTTTGCCTTAGAACCAAAAGTACAGAACAGGGGAAATGAAAGCAAAAGGAAAAAAAAAAAAAAGGAGAGAGAAATGTTGTTGGAAAACACTGAGCTTCACAGAAAACATTCACAGAACTTTGAAGTCACAACTGTAAACCTGAGCTTATACCATCTCTGAAAAGTAAAGCCAAGAGGCAGAAGCAAGGCTTTAAAATTTAAACAAAAAGCACTTTCAAGTAATGACTGACCTCCTGAAGCTGTTCACCGACAATGAGCGAGGCTGCTACTGCACATCCCTAAAGCACAGGGAACATTATTTACAGTCTAGTAACTGCCAGCCTGACAGGCTGGGCTGTGGCACTTTGTCCTGTACTAGAATAGGAGGGGCTTTCACTGGAGGACGTTTCTGTCACGCTGCACAAGGACAATACACTCACAGTTGCCAGTAAATGGCCATTTGTACATTAAATGCAATAAAAGCATTTAATCACTCCTTTTTGGAGCAGGACACTCCTCCTCTTTATTTTACTTCTTGACATTTTGAATCGTACATCATTGTTGATAAAATTGTATTAAATTCTCTTGTACAGAAGATTCCATCAAGTACAACATAAGCAACAGCTCTGGAATTCAGATTGGATCCTACAATCACATGAAGATCGAAGAGCAGAATCAGCACATCGGCCCTTCTCCTGTTGCTACAGAAGCCACTTACGTGCACTATGAAGCCATGGGTATATTTGGTAAGAGAAAGACCTCTCTGCTTTCCCTACATTCTCCCCATGTATTTACCTGAGAAGCATTTGGTTCGGAACATGACAGCAGCACAGCTTTCCCCTTCTGATACTTGGGCCATAGCTGTTTGGGTCTTTTTCTACTATGTGTAGAAAAGAAGTAAGGTGCTGATACTCTTCTGTAATAACCATGTGCCCCATTTGTCCTGTTGTTTCCTGACCTCTTGTGAGACACCAGACACATGTAGGTGTATGTGCAGCAACAGCAAGAGGAATAAGACCCCTCAAATTGGTAGAAGCAAGGTCAGAGTTGGTGGTTCTCTGTTGATTTATAATTCAAATCACAGAATAACCTGAGCTGGAAGGGACCCCTGCAAATCACCAAGTCCAGCACCTGACACCACATGAGGAGATATATAATTCAACGTTTAGATTTAAGAATGTTGTCCAGACACCTCTTGAACACTGACAGGCTTGAGGCCATGACCACTTCACCCAGGTAGAAATCAGAAGATTTTTATATTTGTCAGTCAGTACTGGATTCAGCTGTCCCTGTATATTCCCAAGTAAACAATTAATAGTATCCTAGAATATAAAACATGACATGACTCCAAGGACTCTAGGAAGGAGCTTTTCCATTTTGCAGCTGTTGAAGTGATAGACTGCAATAGCTGCAGACCAAAAAGTGAGTCCAGCAACCCGTTCTGACTGGGAGGTTCTTTGCTGGCATCACTGGGCAACACTCTCTCCACAAAACTCACTTCCAAGCCTATCACCGGAATCCTGCCTCCAGATATTATCACTAAACAGCCAGGGGAAGGCAGGAGAGACAGCGAAAGGAGCAAAAGAAGGGTTAAGCGATGCCATTCCCTTCACCTCATTCTCCTCTTGCAGATGATACTACTGTCCTGACCGAGAAGCACCTGAATCTCGTGAGGGAGAAGCTGGCTAAGCAGTGGAAGCACTGCGCTCGCAAGCTGGGTTTCTGTGATCCCGAGATCGACGAGATCGATCACGACTATGAGCGAGACGGACTGAAAGAGAAAGTCTATCAAATGCTGCTCAAGTGGGAGATGCGGGAGGGCTCCAAAGGCGCCACGGTCGGGAAGCTCGCCAAAGCCCTCTTCGGCTGCCAGAGACTGGATCTCCTCACCAGCTTGATACAGATCAATGAGGAATAAGTTGACCGGGATAAAATGAGGGTATTTTTTTTTTCCAGAAGACCTTTCATAATTCTGAACAGACTTTCTGGAGCTCTCCTTTTTGCACAGACTTTTTGGAACATGTTGTTTTTTCAGGGAATACCTCCAGCAAATCAAAAAGTTTATGTTGAGGTAATTGNGGGAGGTTCGTCTCGCTTGGAAGGGAAAAACCCTTTCCTTGGCTGCTTCCAGGGAGCTACCTAAGCTCTGCAGCCCCTTCTCCTCGGTGTCTCCCCCTTCCCGGGCCATTTTCCCTCTGTGAAGAGGCAGGAGGTGGTACTGAGCTCCCTGCTCCTCTGCAGCTGCTGCCTGCAGGTTGCAAAGAGAGTACAGATATGTGATGTCTGTAATATTCTGCAGATCTGATTCAGNAGCATCTTCCTTCTGAATAAAATGATTTTCCAAAGGTAACCACAAGAAAATGCAATACCAGTATTGACTCAAGGAGAATGCGTTACAGAAAATTTGTAGATACTATGCTGAAACATCTTGGTGGCCTCGTTCAGCTCTGCACAAAAGAGTGGCATTTCAGTGCAGCCAATATGCCGGTAATAACAGGTAAAAGACTGACTTGCTCCTTGAAAAACTTGGACAGTAAGAAAAAAAACAAAACAAAACAATCAACTCTGAAATTCTGCCACAAGTGCCAGTACTTACAAGGGTACTAAACCCGATTGCTCCAAGTCAATATGATACTATTTTTTTAATCTTTTTATAACGTTTATTAAGTACAGATGTCTCCAATTACGCAGAAGAGCAGTGTGAATAAAAGCAGAAATGATTCTTGGCTGAAAAAGTACATAGCTGATAAAATACTCTTCTTTCACGGGTTCATAATGCATTAGATTTTTACGTTGTTTGGTAGAAGAGATTTCACTTGGTTAGTTTCTGATCAGCTTTATGAAATAATGTAAAAAGAAATAGGATCATTATGCAATACCAAGTAAAAACCTGGGAATATGAGAGCTTTGGGAAGGGTTTATTCCCACCTGACAGGTCATCAACCCAAACACTACAGAAGCTATATATTTATGGTTAACATATGCCAGACGCCTCACTTTCCTTCCCACAGAGGCTGGTTTGGGCAGTATCCGTGTATACCATGGTCCTGTTTATATTTCTAATTCCTCAGAATTTATTGTGTTGCTCTTCTGGCTTAGCAACATTTCTATCAACTCTTGAGTATAATAGACAGGTGAAAGCCATTATTCTTTAATGTAATGAGCATACACTTTCCAGAAATAATACTAACTCTTCTTGAAGCAGACGGGGGGGTGGGAGAGAGTCTTCTCCACACCAGTCCACAGAGAGTTATAACCACCAGGTGCTACCTTACCTCATGAAACAGATTCTGGAACAGACCTACCAAGTCCATTTCTGTTCCAGTAAAGTTGGTTTCACTGGTTTGCCACAGCAATTCCCTACCCTGCCTTTGATTTTAAGTCTCACATACCTGTAGCCTTTACACAACACGCTGCTTTTCCCCTTGTATTTGGTACCCAGAACAAATGGTGAGCATTTAATGGGCATACACCAAATGCCTCATTTTCTCTGTATTTAAGCTAGCCACAAACCCCAAGGCTAGAGACAATCTCAGTCCAACGCTTACAGGACTCGATCACAGAGAAGAAGATTCAGCATCCTGACCAGAAAATCGAAAGTACTGCAAGTTCTTTATCATAGTGGGGAAAACCACATAATAGGAGCCAAGGCCTGGAAGCTGCAGCCAGGCAAGCCAAAATTAGAATACATATTTAATAACAAGGATGTTTAACTGCTGGAGTAAGCTACCTAGGGAGCCTGTGGATCCGCTCAGTAGCTTTTAATTAAGACTGGTCTTGTTTCTCACAATGGATGTAGCCAAAACCAAGTATCTCAATATAGGGCCTCATCAGAGCTCACAAGCACTGGGGAGGGATTTCTTCCCTAGATCCCAGTGCCCTCTAGTAATTTTTTCCACCTTTTCCTCATCCCAATCTCTACAGAGCACAGAAGGTACTGCCAGGTTTCGCCCCCAGCCAAGGAAGGAGCACCAGGAGTGAGCTGAGTGGTGCTCTCTTGCTCCTCAGCCAGGCAAAATGCAGCTCTCACTCTCCGTCCTTCACACAGCCCCTAGGAGAAGGGAGGGGGACGCTGGGATCAGAACAAGGTCCAGGTACAGGGTCTAGAAGCTGTCTCTGCACTGGAGGAAGTATTGCCTAGGGGTGGGACACAGACCAGACCCCTGGGTTTCCTTGGCCTCTCCCACTCCCCCTCTCCAGCTTCAAGTAGGTCACTTCGTTTCTCTTCAGCACAGTTTCCTCCTCGCTCTGGTGTAAACAGTAAGTTCTGCCAGAACTAAGATGTGATCAGATAATAAGCACTAAAGCTCACAGAGCTCAGAGAGACGCCCAACAGAGCCGCTCGAGAGAAAAATCCACACTAATCCCCTTAACAGACCAGTAATACCGCTTGGAGTTTGAAGGGTGGGTTGCAATTCCTGTGCACCCCACACACATCTCAAGTTGAGAGAACCAACCAGAAAGGCCATCTGGGTCACTGAGTTCAAACGCACACCAAGAACCATCCTCTGAACATTACTCTTGCCCTCTCCAAGGGAGAGATTGCTTCTGCTTTTGTACCAGATTCGTTGGAGCAGTTTCAGGTCTGCACCTAGAACATCCTGAATTTGAACAAAAAATATAAAAAGACTACTTAAATTTACAGAGTGGGCATCACATTGAACTCTGAAATGAGAGCACCTCACAGTGACACGTCTGCTCTTCGGCACTTCAGATTTACAATGTGGTTACTCCTGAACACATAGACACTGGTAAGCTGACAGGCAAGCATCCTTTGCTAGCATTAGAAAAACACAGGCAAGCACAAAAAACAATTCTTAGACACGTCGGTGTCAGTTTCTTCATCAGTTTGAAATGTTCTTTGAGCCAAGGTACCTGGGATCTTTTTTCTAGGAGCTGTTCTGCTTATGGCAAAGCATCCTTCTCTTTGCAATCTAAGTCTGGTGGTTCTCAGCTTGGCCTCCTGCTACCCAAACACACCCTGCTACCCAACGCTT
Source organism: Baryphthengus martii (assembly GCA_013396935.1). Lineage (NCBI taxonomy): Eukaryota > Metazoa > Chordata > Aves > Coraciiformes > Momotidae > Baryphthengus > Baryphthengus martii. The sequence continues at coordinate 23,121 of VWZK01009172.1, read as the reverse complement.
CACAGCTTCCAAAGTCATTCCACATCCTCTCAGTCTTTCTCATTTGGAAGGTCAATAGCACATCACAGAAACATCAGCATGTCACATCTTTATTCTGAATTTGGTAATTCACCGCTACCCAAACCTCACTTCTTCACAGAGCTGGAGCAACAAGGTTTTGTCCTGAGGTGAAAACATTGTCTGCTCCAGCGATCAACATCCAAAAGAACCCGAGTATCTAAATAGGTGTGAAAACAGCAGGATATTTCACTTCATACAAGTAGCTACGATAAAAGAGGCAAAACCAATCCACCAACGTGCACACAGACTCAAGAAGCAAGTTTGCAGCAAGAAGCGAAGCCCACAACAGTACCTGGATCACGAGGAACACCGATTGGACACAGATACAGCTGTATGCTGGAGCTGATGCAGGGATCCATGTCTCTGTGCTGAACTGGAAGGAGGTTCCTGGGCCCAAGAGCAGAGGGTATGGAGCAGACCCCCATCTGGGGCTGATCAGGACCATCAAAGCCTGTTAGTACCCTGCTAAATGAGTTCCTCCTTGCAAACTCCGGCATTAAAGCCCTGCTAATGGTGATGATTCCAGTGTCTCAAATGGAGTCACTGCACCTGACATGACAATCCCATATATGGGTGAAATTAATACCTCTGGAGACCTGGAATTAGTCTTCCCACCTGATGTTCCAGCATATCTCAAAGGACCTGCTGTGTCAATAACCAGCTTGGTCTTGTCTAGACTTTCTACACGGTGAGAAGGCTCTGCGAGGTGGAAAGGTTTTCATTCCTGAGGAAGCACAAAAACCATAGATGTATTTTTTCCCTCCAACCATAAGCCACAAGCCGACTCTGTCCTTGCCATATAAGAGGTGTACGGAAATCTCTCGCTGTTCCGCAGCTCCGTCCCTCACCAGGAGTTTGGGAAAACGCTCGTGGGCTGAGAATGAGCGACGGGACAGGCGGCCAGCGCTAGGTCCCCGGGGTGACAGCAGCGTCCCGCGGGCAGGGGACGAGAGAGGAGGAGGAGGAGAGAGAAGGGGAAGAGGCAGAAGGGGAGGAGACGGAGGCGGCTCCTCTCTTTCCTCTCCGGGGAGGGTTTGTCGGGCAAAATGGCCCCGCGGAGCGTGCTGCGGGCGCTCCGGGCGCTGCTGCCGCCGCCGCCGCTCACAGCCCGGGGACCGGCCGCTGCCTACGGGTAAAAACCGCAGNATAATACTGTAGATCTTCCTCATACACAGATACTAGGGAGTATCATAGGACAGCTGGAAGAGGTAGTTTCCAGCTTAAGCTGCACTGCTGCAGAGGAGGTGAAGCAGTAAGGCAGGGTACAGGACCTGCCTGCATTGGAAAATATCTCCAATGCTTCTCCAAGAGCGATCAGCCCTAACATTACTAGCTCAGTTACAGAACAGTGGCGTTTGTTCTGGTTTAGCATCGTTTCTGTTTCCGCCAGCCAAGGGACGATCCGGTCTCTATAAAAACTGGACCGGAGTGAAGTCATCGTGCTGATAAACAGGCAAAAGTGATTTTGGACTCGGAAACTTGGAGTGAGGAAGGCCACATCTGTCTGAGGTGTAGCCAGATCCAGGACAGTTTCTCAGCACGTAAAAAAAACCCCTAACAACTTGTTTGTTCTCAGTCCAGAAAGTATTAAAAATACTCTTCGTGACACTCCTGGTTTTCGTTGGACTTTACACTAAAGCATGATCCAAGAATGGAAAGCATCACAAACTCAGCAAAATTCTCAAGTCCCTGATGTTAATAATTAATCCTAAAAAATACAGAACTGTATAAAAATATTTTTTTTAGTAAGCCCCACAGTGCCTATCAAGGAATAGAAATTGACTGGAAAACAGTAGGTGTGTGAAATTCACAGCCATGGAATTCAGAGGACAAGAACAGCTAATCTTTAAGCTGAGAAGTGCAGGGAATGAGAATTAACCGTTAGGTAACCAAGTGGCAATTTATTTTTTTTTATCACACACCTTTAAATAAAATGAGTTAGGTAGTTGAAAAGATGTCTCTCAACCATGAGGGCACAAATTTGCTTGAGAGAAGAGCAGGAGTGGCTTATATTGTTAAGACTAGTCTTCTCTCTAGGTGTTTGTATCTGAGCTTGCCTCTTTGCATCACACATGAGTCTTGCTTTGCACTGAAGGTTAACACAGGGCTTTGAGCATTGGGCAGAGAGGTGGCCTATGCAGCTGGTTTCTGTGATGCTGCTTTAGTGGGTGGGTGTCTTTGGTCAGGAGGCATTTTCCAACCAAGCGTTATCTCCCACTGGGATTCCACTGACAGGTTATCATCATATTATTCTTCTCTCTCATCTCAGCACAAGGTGGTTTTCATCGTAGACCCTCCGGTTCGTGAGGAACCGCAACCATAGATGGTGGGTTCTTTGACAGGTAGAGAGGCTTGGTGTAAGGTGGACACCAGCCATTTTGAAAGTTATGCTGTGACAGAGAGAGGCTTCTCCTCGCTAATATATTTATTTCAGTATGTTTCTGTAGCCGTGTGAAGCTGGTTTTATATTCCTCTTGGTTTTTCCTCCCCTTTAACTGCATTTGTGAACCCTAAGTACAAATGCTCCATAGTGGTCACAACTGGATACCTCTCTGCTCCTGACAAGTTTTTTTTTTAGTCTTCCATGCACCCACAAAAGGTGAAGGACCCATTTAAATCTCTCTGTATCTAGAAAAAGATATTCTGTATTCCTCGAGTGAGCACGTAGCGATGAGAATTAACCATCTGAATATTTCGCTTTTCCTCTCCTTTTCTCCCATCCCTAGCACTTCAGTAAGATCTGCCAAAATCCAAGTGAATGGAGTCCACCTGCATTACCAGCAGACAGGAGAAGGAAGCCACGCAGTTCTTCTGCTTCCCGGAATGCTAGGTCTGCAGATTTTGTCTTATCTGTGTAGAGCAACCACCTCTTTTGCCATCTGATCTCAAGCTAGAAGGCACAAAGCTGGTCTGTAGTCCATTCAACACCTGATTAGGGAGCATTGTCGTTAAAAAATAAATGCTGCATGTACAACAGATAGGAAAAGGCAGAGTTATTGCAACCAAATTAAGTCTTTAAACTGTTAATTATCTCACCAGGCACCTTTTAAACAATGTCTTGACTTCACCTGCACATTGGAGTTTAACTGTGCCAAGGGGACGTCCAGCACAGGTGGGAAAGAGCTACACAAGGTGCAAAATAACGGGGGAAAGACCAGGTCAGCTCTATTTGTTACAGACTGCATTACGCATTCCCTTTTAGAAACTAGATGTGTTCCTGTTGAATTAATAGTCATAATGCAGCACTCAAGGTTTATTATAGTGAAGAAGGCACAGTTAAGACTTATTTTTGGCTTAAAAGTGCTTTTGGTTATTCAGGGCAACATCATTAAGATTCCCAATGGCTGAGATTTTTTTGTTTGTTTGTTTTGCACAAGCCCTGCTAAGTGGTATCTGTCCACTGAGACCACTGCTTTGGATAACAACCTATTAATAATTAACACAGGTGGATTTGTTTCCCCTGGGTTTTCACAGTTCTAAAGAACCAATCAGACTTAGTAGCAGTTCATGGCAGGCTGGCAGCAGGACCTTTCCTGTGCTCAGAGCTGGGCTCACACTTAACTGAGTCTCTGGTTCAAGGTGATAGAGCATCAAGAACTGAAGAGCAGGAAACATTTGTATCTGATATCTGAGCACAAGGCAGATAGTCCAAGATTTTTCTTGTGGTGCTTCCTGCCCAAGAATGAGTTGCAATTGGAGATCAAGTGTACTCCAGTTGATGGACAATCTCTTTTTTAGAGTTAAGATACCAGTTCCCAAGTACTCTCTATGTATCGTGGTGGTTGTTATAACTGAAAAATGGTGATGTTTCAGGGAGTGGCCAAACTGATTTTGGACCACAGATGAAGTCTATGAATAAGCAGCTTTTCACCATTGTTGCCTGGGATCCTCGGGGATATGGACAGTCCATCCCTCCGTCTCGAGACTTTCCTCCAGATTTCTTTGAGAGGGATGCAAAAGATGCTGTGGATCTTATGCAGGTAAAGCTATTCCAAGATTTTCTTTATATATATTTAAAATCTGTTTTCCTTAAATTTCGAGAAGGAGGAAGAACATTGTTAAGCAGGTTGCTGCCAGAGGACAGCAAGTTATACGAAAGAGTGTAAAAATGAAGGCTTAAAACTGAGCAGATGCACATCATTCTGGAAAATATTTTCTTCTTCCATCTCTTCAGCAATATACACAGAGGTTCAGCAGTAGGAATTAATTATAAAGGAATATGGTTTTATTCCAAGACCCTGCCCAAAGAGGTTTGCAGCCAAGAACAGTGTAAGTTTAGGTGAAGTGTATATAAAACCCCACATTTGTGCACTAAGTGGTTTAACTGAAAGGATTATAGTAGGCAAAGGTTCTTAAAATCTTTTCTAGCTAACAGAATCTTGGCTTTTTGCCTTGTGCAGCCCTTTGCAAGAAAATTGGTTCTAAATATTAACTTGACACTGCATTTTACAGCCTATTGCCAAAATAATTTTTGTGGGAAATTGAAGGGTTCCTGTGATCATATCAGATCTTAATTAATACAGCTACTGTGGTGATAAAGAATACGACCTAAGGCTGTTATTACTTCTGCATCTTGCAGAAGGTTTTTTTATTTCAAGTCTGTATTTCTGTGTTCCTCTTATTCCATCCTCTAAGCGCTAACACAATTTTCTGGCTTAGTTTTAACTAATATTTTGGCTTTGTTTTATTAAGCTATACAGTCTCTTTGGCCATGGTAAGAAAGCTGGCAGAGCATTAAAATTCCAAAAATATGAGACAAGATTCAGACGGTCAGTCCAACCATATTTCTGTAATAAGCGGTAACCCTGCAGAAACCCCTCTGAGATGGGGAAATTCAGCCTTCCCGGAGGATTCTGCACAGCGAAACAAAACCAGTCTGACAGCAGGATCAGGATTAAGACACAGTTTTGCCCTCTAACCATAAACACAATCTCTCTGCACCGCAAATCACCGATTTCTTCTGCTACGCTAATGAGATAAGGATGTTGCCACGATAGGAGACAAACCCCCAGTCAAAATGTTTGTAACCCCCTTTCCTGACTCTGTTCAAATGCTAATCAATGCGAAATAGGAAACAGAGCTGTCCCCAAGGAGCATGTAACCACATAGCTTCCAGTCAAACAGGACAGCAGCCTACCAAGCTCTGCAGCTGCCAAAACAAGCGAGCCATAGCATCCTGGGTGGCTTTTGAAGATGTTTGTTGCTAAAAGCATATTATTGAAGTCTTCCTGTGCGTGGGTAACTTGCTTCTGTTTTAGCATAACAAAGGCTAGCACAGACCCCAAGGAATCATCCTCACTGGGATTTCCAGACTGAAACAAAGTCATAACTCTTGCAGAGGGCTTTCTAATGTCAGTGTGTATGGTGTCAGTGTGTATGGTTTCCATACCTCACCTGGCCTACACTCAGCCAAAAAACCCATCAGTACAGGTGAGCCATCAGAACCCTCATTCCAGGCTCCTTCAGGTGATGGTGTCTCTGCTGGAGCTCCAAGTGACTGTGAAATAACCAGAGCTGAAATTCTAGAGTATTTAGCACCTTGATGCAGGTGAGACTGCTCTGTATGTGTTCTGGGAAGGAGTTTGCTTGAAATAAAAGGAGCATAACGCAAAGGAGTCTACTTTGCCACGCTCCATCCCAGTGCCTAATGCTAGCAAAGACCAATAGCTTTAAAACAATCGTTATGGAAATAATCAGTGTTGATACAGGTTCTTACTCTTCAGAGCTACTGTCCTAGTCCAAGTTTTTGTAGATCAGCTGCAGCCCTTACTCGTGACATACACTGCGATCCAGTGGCTGCATAGAGTGCTGCCATATTGCAACTCACCAGTGTAAGTTACTTGTCCTCTGACTGCATTTCACACAGATCTGGATGGAGGATGCGATTTCAAGAGATTTGGTTCACTCAGAGGGTAAAGCCAGCACAGAACCCCCCACAGGACTGAGCTGTGCAGCCAGCTCTCAGGTTCTTGCCAGCATCAGGTCAAGCCCTGTGCTGTAAGTAGCTCAAGATGAAAGCAAATATGCACTGGACCCAGCCCGTCTGGTGCAGCACTGCACGTTTTGGAGGCTGCAAAGAGTAAATTCAGTTCCTCCTGCTCAAAAGGCATCCTGAGACAACTCAAAGAATGCATCAAGATAATGGATAGTAAATAAAGAGAAGTGCTGGAGGCAAATAGATCTCAGCTGAACCCTGGCAAATAACCTGGCATGAAGAACAAAAATTTTGATCAGCTGTTCCAGCTGTCAGCCGACTTTGAGATAGTGTTGTATCTAACTCTGTACTGATAGTTTTCCAGAAATATTTGATATTTGCTTGTAAATCCAGCTGATGATTTGCATGTACCTTTCTCGTACAAATCAAGGCGCTAAAATTTAAGAAGTTCTCTTTGCTGGGATGGAGCGATGGTGGAATTACCGCGCTCATCGCCGCCGCCAAGTATCCCGCTCTCATCCACAAGCTGGTTGTCTGGGGAGCAAATGCCAGCGTGACTCAAGAGGATGTGAAAATTTATAATGGTATGTACAACCTGAGTATCCCAGCCTGCAAGAATTATTTCCCTTTCTTCTTGACCTAAGGACCTTAGTCATGTCATGGCCGAGTGGGGAGTTAAGGACACAACAAACCTAAAGGAACAGGACAGAGAATTCACCAAGTTGCTAAGTATAGGGGCAGATTAAAGTCACAGCAAGAAACTCCCTAACAATTATTCCAGGGGTAATAGAATAGAATTTTTAACAAGTCCTTACTTAGGCTCCTGAAAAGCAGAAGTTACAACAGCTTATCAGTAGTTTTCAGAAAATCTTTTTTTTGTTGCTGTAACAAATTCGTAAAAATAAACTCCAAATAATACTATTGACCCCAGGCTTGATTTCTTTCCTCACCTCTTGCACAACCTTTAAACAACATGTGCAGAAAATCATTGGGCTAGCACAGAACAGCTTTTTCCTCTAGGGCTTATGTAATACAGAGTAAGAAAACAAGCTCATAACTTCCCCTTTGAGTTCAGGAAGCAAATTAAACACTCAAGTAAAGGTCCCAGGATGCCTTTCTAATTTGCATTCCTTTAAAGTTAATTACTGTGGTTACAAAACCTTTGTGAAGGAAAGAAACGTGGGTTCTCCAATCCTTATTCCACTCATCTGAAATAAAATCTGGCCATTTGTCATTTCAAAGGAAAAGAGAAAAAAACCTGCTGGTGAACAGGTTCTGCTTGTCAATTAACACCTCACTCCTTTCTTCCCTTAATTCCCATCTGAAATCAATTAAAAGCTTTGCTAGTGGATGATGATTCAGTACTTTTCAGGTCTCTTTCAAGTTCTCTGCCATGCCACTGTGAGTTTAGGCTTTACCAATAGGAAGTTGTACAGCTGAAATCTAGTTCAGTGAAAGTCACCCTTGTGGATATCTTGTTTGGAAGCAGTGCTGAAAATTTTAAGGAGAAAAAAATAGGTAAATCTGACAAATAAATAACTAGAATGTCAAATTATTTGTACAGCTTTAGCCAGCCTGCCATGAGTCACAGCACTCTACTTAGTAGAGTCGCTTGTTTTTCTGTAGGACTATGGCAAATGTACCATGATGTCAGGCTGTTGGAATGCCTTAGTGAGAGCTTCCTTCCTCTGCATGCTGGTAGGAACCATGGAAGAACTTCCATCCATAAGCCAAAGCAAACGGCTGAAGGATATAAAAAAACCCCAGACTTGCCAGCCCTGGCACACTGTTGTAAAACAATCCCCTTTTTATACACCAGGTACCTCCTTGAGCTCCTCTCCTGCAAGTCCTCCAAAAAAAGAAACATCAGAATTTTTAGGACTGAGTCATTTGATTATTTTTCCTGTTGTTCCTTGTGACCATAATAACAAGACAGTCTTCTACAACTCGGAAAGACCTCGCCAGAGATCATAAAACTACCTTTTTCATACCCTTTCCATGCTGTGGGGCTCATTTAAAACCATTCGGTGCCATTTCCAGTTTGAAATACACATCTGCAGTTGGGTTTGAAAACTTACTGGTATTAGGTGTTGACAGCGCTGGCTTTTATCTTGTTCCTGGAAAGGACTTGAGATGTTTCAATGTTGTTTCATGTAGGCATCCGAGACGTTTCAAAATGGAGTGAAAAGGTCAAGAAACCACTGGAAGAGATGTACGGACATCAGTACTTTGCAAAAACCTGTGAGGCTTGGGTGGATGGAATATCTCGCTTTGTGGCAAACCCAGAGGGTAAGGCTTTTGCAGCGTTACACTGAAGCAGTTCCAGTAGCAGGCAGTTCTGGATAAAAAAAAATAAAATCTGACAGTCAGTAAAGGAAGGACTCTGCAGATTGCATTAAGAGCTGGGTCTGACTCACACTCCTGAACAAAGCAATTGCTTTGCAGATGGTTCACACAAGCAGCAAGGTACAGGAGGAAAACGCATTTATGGGAAGTGGTAGCTGAGGAGTGTCTCCTTGTTCCACCACCAAATTACAGCATTAAATGGTTGCTTCTGTGCAGAGTGAACAGGACGGATTCTACTTGAGCCCTTGTCCTTTCTCAGCACCAAAGGATTACCTTTTGGTGACATTGTTGACATACCCTACAAGTGAGGCATTTTCACTCCAGTTCCCACAAGCTGGAACAGGAGCTGAAGCACTATTGCAAACCTGGGAGCGTAGGAGCTAAAAAAAGAAGTTCAGATTTTGAGAACTTACAATTAACAAAACAGATTTACAAAATGTTATAGACACAGCTTAGCTGTTTAAATATCCAGAAGGCATAAGCTAGGCAGATATAACAAATACAAGAAAAGGGGTTAATAAAACCCATTGGAGATACAAGGAGGACAGCAAAGCCTTTGTTGGTCAGAAACTCAACTCAAGCTCTTTTCAAAAACTATTGTATTTGGCCTAGATGGGACAGCTTCAAATGTGAAATGCCATGAGAAATTAACTTTTAGAAGGTGCCAACACAATGAAACTGCAAAAGTCAAGATTTTTCTTGCTGTTCTGTGTTTCCGGAGTAAATATAATCTAGTGGATAGAGTACAAATCAGTTTTATGACTTGAAAGGAGGAAATAATAGTTTGATTGGCAACTGCGACCTTAGGTAAATAACTTAAATTTACTTGTTGCTGCTTCTGAAAGAGTCAATATTTGTGCAGGTTTTAGGGGATTACGGGTGAAACATTCTAAATGAAAATATTAAACTAGTAGAATTGTAAAGAAAGCCTATATAAATAAACAAACAATTGGAAAAACTCTGAAACTGTCTGACTGGAGCTAAGGAAGGCGTGTATAGGAGCATTAACTGCAGGGCTGTCGATAGCTGCAAAGAGGCAAACAGGACAAAGTTGGCTCAGAGATAAACGGAACAAAAAAAATTCATCAAGTATGTTTTGCCCCAAGATTCTCTTATGAGAAACACGGGAAACTGGGCAAAGAGTTTGGAAATCAGGTTACTAAGGGATGAGGAGAAAAGAAAGGTGGGGGAAAAAATATAGAGATCCTTAAGGAAAAGCATTATATTTTTTTCTAGTGAGATTAAAGACAAGCAAACAGAATTATTTTTAATGTTGTATAATTTGAATGGGCAGGGAGAGTAACCTTTGGTGTTGGTACAATCTGTATGAAGAGGTTATTCATCACAGACAGCAAAAGGTCTGGGAGGTGGAACAAGCATGAGCACAACCTATGTAAACTTGTTGATAAAAGGAACCTACCTTCTAATCTGGAGCTGGTGTCACAAAATGTGGCATTAACACCAAGCCCATAAGACTCTGAAGCTGAAAAAAACAAAGCCAAGAAAGAGATGAGTTTGCTTTGAACAGTCAGACAGCCTGGGGGAAATGTGGGGCAGAACTTCATTCGCTCTACCCATTAATTTCAGTCAAGTAACATTTTTAGAGAAAGAAATGTAGTTTCTAATGCTGGTTACATAGTTCCATAGATTAATTGCACACTATCCATAGGGAGAGGCAACAGCCAGAACCCAGTGGACTTCACAGTCCTTTCCAGAAGCAGACTCAGCCTTTCACACTGTTTTAAAACAAAGTATGACCTTCATTATTTTCTCCCTAGGTAGTATCTGCCAACGGTTGCTGCCAGATATTAAATGCCCTACATTTATAATTCACGGAGAGAAAGACCCTTTGGTTCCCCGAGCTCATGCAGAATACATTCATAAGCACATCAAAGGCTCTCGGTGAGTTCAGTGGTGGACTATTTATAAATCATTACTGAAAAAGTGAAGCAGTTCAAACCCACAGTGTAACAAAAAAGAAGAAAAAGGGTGTTTGGACACTTGTCTCTGCTCTAGACAGAGCTGTTCTCAGCTTCCCTAGCAAGTTGCAATGCAAACAGCGTAGCTGGATCTTTCTTGTAATATAAAGTATAATATTTTTAATAAGCTCCTTCCTAACATCCTCCAAGAGAAACCAAGGGTGATGCTTTTCCTCTTACCACTTTACACACAGAACCACTCCCTAATATTTATCAAAATAAGCAAATTTCTTCTGTATCTGGTATGGCCTTTGCATTCCTGTCACAGCCAGAAAGCTGGTTTTTGTCCTGTTCAGGGCAGTGAACTGAGGTGCTACAAATGGAGAGAGATTCCCACTTACTAGCGAGAAGCACAGGATACTGTCGTCTGCTCTAGTCTTGTTGATGTGAACAACAGCCTCAAATGTTTTGGTTTTTTTTCAACTTGTGCCATGAATGTCTGTGTTTTTAATAAAAGCAGAATGAGGGTAAAAAACCTGTACAACTATGCTTAGAGATATTACTTTATAAACAAGAAAAATCTCAGGACACTGCCTGCTTCATTTGAAAATTCCAGAAATGCTTCCTATAAAACACTGGGATTTCACTAGCTGAATTTTCTTCATAGATTTGCACACAAATTCAAGGGTTCTAATACTTAACGAACTGTGACGATTAACATTGGAGAAAAACATGAGGAGAACAAACCACATTTTTACAAAGGCAGAGCGTAGGGAACTTTCTCTGGTGTCTTCTCGGTGAAAAATTGAGTGATGTGTTTATCTCAGTCAGCCCTGCTATTCATAGGGACAACATTATGCCGTGGGAAGGAGAACAAGATACCTCTAACAATCACATGTGAGCGATTTACTCCTTGTCTGCTCACTCTTTGGAAGACAAGCTGAGGAGGAAACTGTTAGAGGTTGTTAGCCAATAAAATGTCGAGTGATTCTTTGCACATCCTCATGCTGAAGTGCTCCCCTATTTGTGCATTTCTCAGAAATCAGATTAATGGTGTCCTCAAACTAATACTTAGGTACGTAGTCCCCTCCAGCCTACTTTCCATTGTGAAGCAGAAGGAAAACCTGAATTTTCACACATTTTCAGTGACACATGCTTCTACCATCAGCTTTCCTGACCTTGATTTTTACTGAGTAGCAAAAAGCTTTTTCTGATTGTAGTGCAGATACAGTGCTGGTTGCTGTGTGTGCCAGCAATCTGTACTTGCATGGTAGGTGTTTCCCACCCCTATATAAAGAAAAGCAGCACTGGAAGGATATACCTGATGTATAAAGGTTTTGCCAGAGAGAAAGCAAGGAAAGTAGCATTCTGGGGCTTGTCACATTCCTGTCAGCATTACAAAGATTTACCTTTCTTCACCGATACTACTGCTAAGCCTTTGTTACAGCTGAAGGAGCCCTGACTTCCCTTTTTACCTTCAAGGATGAAGGAACAGGGTTAGTTCTGGATTGTCCTCTTGCACAAAGTTCAGACACTAATTAGGTTTGAGTGGTGCCAAGAAATCTACATTTCTGTCATGATCTCTTCAGTGCGTTTGCTGCCCAGCACAACCACTGTGGGCTCAGAGGAGCAAAAAATCACATACCTTTCAAAGAAACATCCTTCTCACAAGTTTTGGAATCTTCTGTTCTTGCAGACCACCAGGAAGATTCCTAGAAACTGGGTATAGGACAAAAATTTGTTTTGAGCTTGGTTTATCCCCTGCAAAGCAGGGCAGGCAGTACATTTGTTCCTGCAGCTGTTGTGTGGTTCACATTCCAAGCCACATACACAGGGGTAGCACTTAAACCAAGTTACTTCAGTTCTCTACTTGAGAAACCAAAGGCAAGGAAAAGGCAACCAAGATTTTAATTGCCTGTACTCACAGTATATAATGTGTATACAGTGTCTGACTTTTTTCCTCTTTTAAGGTTGCTTCTGATGCCAGAAGGAAAGCACAACCTACACCTGCGTTTCGCAGAGGAATTCAACAGGCAAGTGGAAGATTTCCTGCGCTGACTTAGACCAAAAAACAAGTTAGAGGTGCTTGTCCTTGCCTTGTTTAGGAATTTTAAGTTGGCTTTCCATTTCCAGTCAAGTTACAGGCAGGCTTGGGTCCTGTAAGAAAAACTAGGACAAAAGTTTCATGATAAGCACACAACAAGACTGTGCCAGCCTCAGGGGCTCAGAGGGCACCGCTGTGCGGCAGGATTTCTAACCTGCCTTTAAACTTCCATCTTAGCGCACAGGCCGAGATATATAACAATACCTCCTCCTTGTCCAATAAAGGCGTTAAGAAACACAGAAAACATCATTTAGAATACATGCCTTTATGTGCTCTTAACATTAAAGGACAAAACCATTGTCATAATGGGGATTCCGAACTGGTACACTGAGAAATCTGTCAAAGTTACAAGTGCCAGGAGGATAACTGGGTACAGAGTTTCTAGAGAACATGCTTCACCACCACAACCAGAGTCATTCAGTAACATGCCTGCTTTACACAAGATCCTTTGATACCAAGGGACTTTATGCCTCATCCTCCTCTCCTTCCTCTTCAAACTCGCCCTGCTCGTCGGCAGTGGCGTCCTGGTACTGCTGGTACTCGGAGACCAGGTCGTTCATGTTGCTCTCGGCCTCGGTGAACTCCATCTCATCCATGCCCTCGCCCGTGTACCAGTGCAAGAAGGCCTTGCGGCGGAACATGGCCGTGAACTGCTCCGAGATCCTCTTGAAGAGCTCCTGGATGGCCGTGCTGTTGCCGATGAAGGTGGCCGACATCTTGAGGCCGCGTGGGGGGATGTCGCAGACGGCCGTCTTGACGTTGTTGGGGATCCACTCCACAAAGTAGCTGCTGTTCTTGTTCTGCACGTTCAGCATCTGCTCGTCCACCTCCTTCATGGACATGCGGCCCCGGAAGATGGCGGCCACCGTCAGGTAGCGGCCGTGGCGGGGGTCGCAGGCGGCCATCATGTTCTTGGAGTCGAACATCTGCTGCGTCAGCTCGGGCACCGTCAGGGCGCGGTACTGCTGGCTGCCGCGGCTGGTCAGCGGGGCGAAGCCCGGCATGAAGAAGTGCAGCCGCGGGAAAGGCACCATGTTGACCGCCAGCTTGCGCAGGTCGGCGTTCAGCTGGCCGGGGAAGCGAAGGCAGGTGGTCACGCCGCTCATGGTGGCCGACACCAGGTGGTTCAGGTCCCCATACGTGGGAGTGGTCAGCTTCAGCGTGCGGAAGCAGATGTCGTACAGGGCCTCGTTGTCGATGCAGTAGGTCTCGTCCGTGTTCTCCACCAGCTGGTGCACAGAGAGGGTGGCGTTGTAGGGCTCCACCACCGTATCCGACACCTTGGGCGAGGGCATGACACTGAAGGTGTTCATGATGCGGTCGGGGTACTCCTCGCGGATCTTGCTGATCAGGAGGGTGCCCATCCCAGAGCCCGTGCCGCCGCCCAGAGAGTGGGTCAACTGGAAGCCCTGGAGGCAGTCGCAGCTCTCCGACTCCTTCCTCACCACATCCAGGACAGAGTCCACCAGCTCCGCGCCTTCCGTGTAGTGCCCCTTGGCCCAGTTGTTGCCGGCCCCGCTCTGACCTAGAGCGGACACCAGAAGCAAGGTGCCATGTTAGTGCCCAGGCAGCAACACCGAGAATCCCGCTGCTCCTGCTCCACAGGCTTCCCGTGCTTACTGCCACCCCTGCTGTGCAATGGGCATCCAGGTCCCCCAGGGCCACCTGCACACCCGCTCTGAGCTTTTTCCATGCCTGGAGCTCCTGCCTTGGGACTCCTCCATCCCACCCTCACTCACCAAAGACAAAGTTGTCGGGCCGGAAGATCTGTCCGAAGGGGCCGGAGCGCACGGAGTCCATCGTGCCTGGCTCCAGGTCCACCAGGATGGCACGAGGGACATACTTGTTACCTGTGGGAGGAACCAGTGTCACAGGAGCCCTGCAGCAATCCCTTCCACCCTCCCGCTTTTCTCTGGAGAGATGCACTGTCTCCACCAAGGCTACCACATTATCAGAGCCATCCAGAGAACAAAGCTCTCTGAGGAGTCACTGGAGATGACAGCTCTTGCTCAGGGATTTTCCCGGCCTCAATGAACTGCTGTGTCTGCCTCATTTATTTCAGGACATCTGAGGCAGCAGCCACACTTACCAGCGGCTTCATTGTAGTAGACGTTGATCCTCTCCAGCTGCAGGTCGCTGTCCCCATGATAGCTGCCGGTGGGGTCGATGCCATGCTCGTCACTGATCACCTCCCAGAACTGGAAGATATTTTTGGAAAACGCCAGTTAGTAACCGCATCTGGCCGGTGCCAGTAACACCCACCAGCACGGTCTGGTCTGTGCACGCCGTGGCCTCCCCACTCCCTGCCAGGGCCCAGCAGCTGCCCGGCAGAAGGTGAGTCAGTGCTCAGGGGCTTCCCTGCCCGCAGCAGCTGAACTAGCAAAGGGTAGAGAAGCAGCTGGAGCTCAGTCTTTTATAGCTCACATCCAAAGGAGTACTCCATTTGGGCATCGCCATTCGCTCTTCCCCTCTGTCTGGCAGAGGCAGAACACTTTCCGGCCACTACAAGAGGAGGGCAGGAGCTGCAGCCGCCCCGGGGGAAGGGGACATTCCGTGGCACTGAGCATCCCGCCTGCCCTCCCTCAGGAGCGGGGGCCGCGGCTGCAGAGGCGGGAGCAGCGGCGGAGCAGAGCCGGGGCACGAACCTGCCCCGCGGCAGCGGCCACGAAGGGTAAACCGCGATGCCTTCGCAAGCCCCGCGCCGCTTTTCGTTTNCGAGTCCGCGTCCGAGTCCGGGTCCGGATACTTGCGTGGATGTGGATGTGGATCCGGCGGGAGGCAGGGTGAGGATCCAGGTGTGGATCCAGGTGTGGATCCAGGTGCGGGTCCCGGTCCCGGTACGGGTGTGGAGGGAGGCAGGGTGTGGATCGAGGTGTGGATCCACATGTGGGTCTGGGTGCAAAGCGGTGTGGGGTGGGAGGTGGAGTGAGGGTCTGGGTGCTGGTCGGGATGAGGATCCGGGTGTGGATCCAAGTAGGGGTTAAGAGGCAGGATGCCTCCTCAGGCTTCACAGTTATTCCACTAAGGATTCTGAGCTTTAATTTTTTAGGAAACTAATTTTTCAGTGCTCTAGTGCTGGTCTCTTTGTAGATCCCCACCGGTTTTGGGGAGTGTAGCTCCAGGGTTTGAGACTGAGGGAGGCACGTGATTCCATGTGTGAATTCCCTCACCTCCAGCAGCACCGAACATCCATGGACACTCCGTGAAGCAAATTAAATGTGGATTAGTCGAATGTCAATCCAGAGCCCTCCGTTCTGGCAAACGCTTTACCAAATCTGAGCCACCAACGCTGTTCAAACAGATAATGGACGTTCCACGTCGTATTTTTTTAATGTAGCTCCATCAATTCCAAGCATTCAGAATTGCAAATGAAAGCCCAAACTCCCCCATTCATACAAAGGCAGCGCCTGTGCCCAGGAATGCCCATCAGCCCCTCGGTGGCCAAAACTCTGCTCCCTGCCCGCATCAGGCCCTACCTTCCCAGTTTCCAAGGCAACGGCAGAGCCTGAGCGACGGATGGATGCGCAAGGGAGGCAACAGGGATCCCACTGCATTTTCATCCTTGTCCGTAATTTCCCATTGTTCGAAAAAGCAAACACCCAAATGTGAGAGCTGCTTGAGCACACAAAATGTCTGTGCCCGGCTCGATTCTCCCTTACTTGTGGGCGTGGATGACGTCAGGGATCGATTGGGCACCGGTGTCAGAGACTGCATGACTTTGGGAGCCTTTCTGCTGGTGCTGGAATGAGCAGGCCCTGGTCATTAGCTTATTGTTTGCCTTCTACCTGGGAACTGTGATATTGCCACCTGATGAGGACTCTCTGAGGTCACCCTTGGGATCTGATCCTTAATCGTTCACAACGTGCATTAAGAGAGGAGAATCCTTCTGCTGGCAAGGGGGTGGAATAATTGCAAAGGTATTTTTAATTCTAGCAATAAAACACCAAAAAGGAAAATCTATTTTTCTGTCAGAAATTACAACCCACTGCAGGCACTAGAAGCGATTAAATACTACAACGCCTTTGTGAATGAGCAGAAGCAGATCCACCGCAGAGCATCCTGGGTTTATTGTACCCAGGGGTTCCTGTGTTTGGCTGAGAACCACGGAGGAGAGAGGATAAGAGTGTAAGAGAACATCACGTTACAAAGCACTTTAGGGCATTGTCGATTCTGAAATGACCCATGTGGCTCCTCTTGAGGGAAGAACTGTTTCTTCGTCAGCCTAGAACCCTTGGCTTCTCTTGTGAGCTTAGATTAGAACCTCCAAAAGTCTGGAATTTCTGTGCATGTGGTTGGACAAACAGAATCCCGCTCGCCTGCCTTCCAAAGCTGCCATAATAAACATGATCACATGTTGCAAAATGACTCCAGAAAGAGAGAAAAAAAATAATAAAAAAAATGTTGCTCATCATCAGGCAGCGATTTACTGAGAAGAAAGGGCAAACAAAGCAGGCTCTCATTCCTGCCGCTTGGCACACCAGATGTGGTGGGGAGCGGCCAGATGGCTCCTGCCCCCAGCCAGGCTGCAGCCACCTTCCCAGATCGCTCCGTAGCTGAAACATGGCTGCCATCTCTGCAAACTGGGTCCTCCACTCCAGATATGACTACGATTCCAGCATCACTATAAATTAAATGCTGATGTCACGTTTTCCAGAGTAGCTCATTTTCCCCCAGTCCCCGAGAACAAGGCACAGGGAGCGACTGTGATCTGCTCGTCACCATCTCTTTTGTTCCTTGGCCTCCGTGTTTTATCTGGGGATCTGATAGTTGCTTGTAACTCAAAGGCATGCCGAGCAAACTCTAAACTTCATCTTGTGACATCTGCTAAAGAGCTGCGGTAGTTCGTGGTGGGATTCAATTGTTTAAAATAGCGTTCCCCATGGAAAGGTCCTGGGTGTCACCGAACTGCGGGAGCTGAATCGACCCAGCACCTTACTCTGCTCTCTCCTGCTCTTCCCTCCTCCTCTACCCCAGTTCTCCCTCTGGCACGCTCACTAAGCCAAGAAAAAAAAGCTTCCCACTCTCAGTTTGCTGTCCCTAAGTGTGGTGTGTTGAGAGCTGACCTGGCTGGTGGCGGGGTCAGACGTGCCCTGGAGCTGCCTGAAGGAATGAACACAAAGGTAAAGCCTGGAGCAGGGCAAAGGAAACAACACTTTTGTTTTTTTACATGCAATTTTTAGCAGCTGGAGGGCTCTGAGTCAGCCCGGCCCATGGAGCTGCCCACTGCTGCAAGTAGCAGCTCTCTGTGCCCTGGAAATGTCTAACTTGAGTTTGCTCCTTCCCTCTCCCTGCTAGGGTGGAGCTGGAATCATAGCTGGAATTTCCAAAACGCAGTCGTACAAATAATTTATCAATTATAAGGCCAGCATTATGCTGGGTACAGAGAAGTGAACTGTGAGAAATCAGCGCTTGAATTTCATTTAACCTTACTAAAGCTTGTGGTGAGACCATTTGAATTCTGCTTGAAACTCCTGTTTAATTATTCACCAGGAGGGCAGGCAGGAGCTCCCTATTACATTCAAGGGAAATGTGGAAACAGTTTTTCCAGTGCAAAACAAGAGAGAAGTGTTTACTGAGCTAGCCAGGCACGCTCTGCCAGGGCAGCCTTGTCATCTCTGGAGCCAGTGCTTTCCCGCTCCAGATGATTGTTAACATGCAAGGAGAGGGGCATTCTTACCAAAAAGGAAAGAAAATAGGCTTTAAATTTACCAAGCAAGCCAAGTGAGAAAAGTAATCTGATTATAAAAGGTGGATAAGTTGAGCCCAGGTAGCAAAGTCTCTCCTCAACAAGAATCAAATGTTAATAAACATGAATTTAACCAAGCTGACGATTTCCTCCCTTATAAGTGGAATTCTGCCTGTAAGGGAAAAATGGCTTTGAGTGGGGAGGAGGGAATGACCTGCTTGTCATTTCTTTCTTACACACACATTAAAATGACACATTCTATTTTTCTTTCTGACAGATTCACAAACAAAATACTGGAAATAGGATTGATGGAGGAGCAGGGAAAGGGCTTGTTCTTGTTAAATGGCTCAGGGAGAGGAAAGAGTCATCACCTGCAGCGTGTCCTTGGCGGCAGCACGGCTGGGAGGGGGTCTCAGGCTTTCACAGCTCCCCTGGTGCTCTTGGATTCAGGCGCTCAGAGGGCTCCAGCTGGACAAGTGTCCAGCAGAGTCAAGGCCAAGAAATGTCTTTTTCCAAAAAGCACGGTGGCCTCAGGCACTTTCCTGTCACCGAATGCTTCCATTTTGAATTCCCATGCAGGGAAGTGGAAGGTAACAACCATCCAAAATGGAAGTATCTGAGACCTAATTGTGAGCTTTTTCTCATCTCCAGAAATAACAAACCAGTCAGACCAGGTGATTGCTGGAGTATGAAAAGGCAGGGCTTAGCATGAAGGAGTTTTGGACTGGAAGCAGGAATATTCTCCACAAAACACCTCGCAGGGGCTGAGGCTCTCAGGTTACCTCACCCAGAACTCTTTCCGTGGTTCTACTTCCTTTGTGAAGCAGAAAAAGCACAACCAGGAGCTCTTGTGAAGACATCTGTTTGTTGTTTGGCACTCAGCAGTCGGCCTCCAGCTCCTACAATCACTGGTCTCCTGGTGATAGAAGCAGCTAAAGCTCGTAGATCCGACAAGAAAAAAAAATAAAAATAGTACAGCAGCAGCCCCCAAGACCCAGGGTGAAACTCACCTTCCCTTACAGTTGACTCACTGTTCCAACCAAGCAGTTCTGAACCTCCCCTCTACGCCTTCCAGTAGCCCTTTTCCTCCGTTTCCCTCAACTCCTACTGAAATGGTTTGATTTTTTTTTTTTTTAGTTATTATGCCTGGCAAATAAGCTGTGTAGGATTTATGAAAGGACATGTTTCTGTCTAGAACATCTCTATTTATGGGTTCTCTTCCTCTGGAAAAAAAAAACCCAAACAGAATAAAAACAGCAAGCCATGTAGGATGGTGTCCCACTTTCTAGCGAGGGAGCTGTAGTTAACCGTGTCCCCGGGGGGTTGTATTTAAGGGTGAGCTGGAGACAGAGTGTAATTGCACAAAGAATTAGGAGCCAGACATGCGGAACACCAGGAAAACCTGCTGCGGTCCCATGGCAGAAAGGAAGATCTTTTCTATCAAACACCAGGTTCTCAATGTTTTTGCGAAGCTTTAAGTTCTTTTGCCATCTCCCCTCCTCAGCTTTACAAGCCAAGCTGGATGGTAAATAGCTCCGAGTGCAGCCTCGCAGTGATTTCCAGGGAAGGTTACTCTGACAACCAGGTAAGCTGTTATTTCCCCAAAGGGCCCAGGGCAGCTCCTAGAACTGGGTTACTGCAGCAGCCTCCCTTCTTTTATTGCCTAATCCCAAACCTGCTCGAGTGCTGCAAAACAGGAGTGCTCTTGTGGAGGTACATAGAGGGTGGATAGAGAGAGAATTTCTTTACTGGCAGTTTGAGGGCTTCTCACGCCTCTTTGCAGGGTGTCCACGAGGAGTGAAGCACAGATGAGGGGAAAAGCTTTAGCAAGCGCCCGTCACCCTGCACACCAGGACATCAGCAAAAGGAGCAGGGAACACTCTGAGCAGACCCTGCAGGCACTGGAGTCGCTGAGCAGAGCCAACCCAGGCGTTCAGCTGGTGTTAGTTGTGCACAGCAGCTCCCTTTGGAGCCTTTATTCCAGTAACATCTTGAAAGCATTTCATTAAGGGATCACAAAAGGTTCCACACATGTGGATACCAGCCCTTCCAGAGGACCCGCAGTGATTGTAGTATTGGCAGTTCTCGAAGCCAACAGGTTTTTAATACGGGAGCACTTCCCTAAGCAGTGTTTGGGTGGACTACACTCACCTACAGGGTAACTGTGGTACTCCAGGGTGGATTTCACTCTTCTTTTATAGGGATAAGAAAAGTTTCATCAGCCCTGTAACTACAACTGCATTGTAGACATGGGGTTGTTGCATCCTTTATGCACATGGCAACACAACCCCACCTCCCAACCTTTGAGAAAACCACACTTACCTCAGCAAAGCTGCACACCAGGGTGTGGGTGCACTGCTCCCTCCTGCCTGGGTGGAGGTCCAGCTCCTGCTGCAGCCACCAAGAGCAGCAGACACCAGCACCCCTGCAAACGCATCGCTTGGAGATGGAGATTGTCAGGGTACCTATAGGGAACTGCTCCAAGACTGTAGGTATGCTTTAGGCAGCCTTGGAACCATGGTATCTAGAAATCTGCCCATCACCTTTCATCTCCTAAAGGGAACTGATTGCCTTGAGGAGTCAATCCCTTTAAACAGTTAAGGGCAGCTTAGCAGCTATTCTGGGGAAACACTCAATAATTTTATGCTTGAAGAAGTTCAGGTTCTCCATCAAGTTCAAGTTGTCTGTAGCACAGACCCACACTTCTCTGCAGGGATTTTTAGTATTTAGAGAGGAGGATTAAGAGAAAGAGAGGACAGCTCAGGATCAAGTCAAATCAGACAGCCACCCATGTGCACATACCATAGGAGGGAAGAGGCGCTGAGCAGCAGTGGGGAAGCCTGCAGCTTTCCTGTCAAATCAGCTTTGGCAGCTTGTCATGTGGAATTCAATACCTTCCTGCTGACCTCACTGCCATGTATGTCCATAACTGGGGTGGCAGGGTCTTGTTTCTATCAGCTAAGTAAGGCAGGTTTCTCCCCAACAATAGATGACCCATTAGACAGAGGAGTGTCGAGTAGACAAGTTCTCTCTTCCATAAGCCAGCTACCACCTTAAGCAGAGCAACTGCGTGTTCCTCATGCCACTAAATTCACAGCATGAGAAATCTTCTTTTATTGAGTTTAAGCCTTGACTGAGGGTAAGGATTAAGCTGAGAAGCAAAGCTACAGAGAACTACACAAGAGTTATTTTCTTGCTCTAGAGAGAAATAAGGCAGAGGAGACAGTTTAGGACACAAAAAGCCTTTATGTTTGAGAAGTTAACCATTTCAACAGAAGACTCTGAAGTATTTTTTGCAACTACTGTTACATGGGACAGTCAAGGATACAAAACTGCTGACGGAAGCAACAGTGGAGAGCACCAAATTAAAAAATGCATGCTTCAGCACAACTGCACAGATTCCTCCTCTGAATGAACACTTGCCTGCTTAGACTATACTTAACTCCTACCCATTCCGACTTTATGCCTCATCCTCCTCTCCTTCCTCTTCAAACTCGCCCTGCTCGTCGGCAGTGGCATCCTGGTACTGCTGGTACTCGGAGACCAGGTCGTTCATGTTGCTCTCGGCCTCGGTGAACTCCATCTCATCCATGCCCTCGCCCGTGTACCAGTGCAAGAAGGCCTTGCGGCGGAACATGGCCGTGAACTGCTCCGAGATCCTCTTGAAGAGCTCCTGGATGGCCGTGCTGTTGCCGATGAAGGTGGCCGACATCTTGAGGCCGCGTGGGGGGATGTCGCAGACGGCCGTCTTGACGTTGTTGGGGATCCACTCCACAAAGTAGCTGCTGTTCTTGTTCTGCACGTTCAGCATCTGCTCGTCCACCTCCTTCATGGACATGCGGCCCCGGAAGATGGCGGCCACCGTCAGGTAGCGGCCGTGGCGGGGGTCGCAGGCGGCCATCATGTTCTTGGAGTCGAACATCTGCTGCGTCAGCTCGGGCACCGTCAGGGCGCGGTACTGCTGGCTGCCGCGGCTGGTCAGCGGGGCGAAGCCCGGCATGAAGAAGTGCAGCCGCGGGAAAGGCACCATGTTGACCGCCAGCTTGCGCAGGTCGGCGTTCAGCTGGCCGGGGAAGCGAAGGCAGGTGGTCACGCCGCTCATGGTGGCCGACACCAGGTGGTTCAGGTCCCCATACGTGGGAGTGGTCAGCTTCAGCGTGCGGAAGCAGATGTCGTACAGGGCCTCGTTGTCGATGCAGTAGGTCTCGTCCGTGTTCTCCACCAGCTGGTGCACAGAGAGGGTGGCGTTGTAGGGCTCCACCACCGTATCCGACACCTTGGGCGAGGGCATGACACTGAAGGTGTTCATGATGCGGTCGGGGTACTCCTCGCGGATCTTGCTGATCAGGAGGGTGCCCATCCCAGAGCCCGTGCCGCCGCCCAGAGAGTGGGTCAACTGGAAGCCCTGGAGGCAGTCGCAGCTCTCCGACTCCTTCCTCACCACATCCAGGACAGAGTCCACCAGCTCCGCGCCTTCCGTGTAGTGCCCCTTGGCCCAGTTGTTGCCGGCCCCGCTCTGACCTAGAGCGGACACCAGAAGCAAGGTGCCATGTTAGTGCCCAGGCAGCAACACCGAGAATCCCGCTGCTCCTGCTCCACAGGCTTCCCGTGCTTACTGCCACCCCTGCTGTGCAATGGGCATCCAGGTCCCCCAGGGCCACCTGCACACCCGCTCTGAGCTTTTTCCATGCCTGGAGCTCCTGCCTTGGGACTCCTCCATCCCACCCTCACTCACCAAAGACAAAGTTGTCGGGCCGGAAGATCTGTCCGAAGGGGCCGGAGCGCACGGAGTCCATCGTGCCTGGCTCCAGGTCCACCAGGATGGCACGAGGGACATACTTGTTACCTGTGGGAGGAACCAGTGTCACAGGAGCCCTGCAGCAATCCCTTCCACCCTCCCGCTTTTCTCTGGAGAGATGCNCGCAACGTGGCGTGCGGGGATTCGCTACCGCGCCCCTCATCCCCCCTACCCCTCATCACCGACGGGAGGGGTGTGGCACCGGCTCGGCGCCCTCTTCCCTCGCCTGCCCGGGACCCCCGCAGCCCACGAAGGGCGGATGCACGGACCGAT
>VWZK01009159.1:0-36726 GCA_013396935.1 Baryphthengus martii | reverse complement strand
ACTGACTGGTCTAGAGTTCCCTGGATCATACTTCTTTCCCTATTTGAAAATGGGGGTTATGTTTCCCCTTTTCCAGTCAGTGTGGACTTCACTGGACTACCATGACTTTTGGAATATAATTGAGAGAGGTTTAGCAACCTCAAGCATATGTAGCTCACTTTGAGATGACTAAACTTACTTGCTTCAGCTTCTGTTTGCTCTCATACTCCTGTGCCATAGGCAGAGTGAACATATGCAGTCTATTACTTCTTGCATATCTGATAAGATACCTATGATTTGCATAGTGTTCAGTATCAGATATCTACTGCAGTGGTGAATGATGATAAAGAATATGATGCATAGTATCCCAAGTGTCACCCAAATTGGGAATACATCTATGTTGATCTTTGCGCAAGGGTGGCATTATCCATTTAAAATAGGAGATTAATGTGTTAAATAATTGTATGTAAGTAAAACTAAGGTAATATTCACCCTGGTAAGTTGCAGCACATCACTGAATAAAATAGGAAAAGGAAGAATCTGTTTTTGTAGAGCATAAAGGATACCTGAGAGAGAATGGCATTACTGGAGGATGTCCAGAATTTTCAATTTTAACATTCTGGCAAATAACATTTTTTCAACTAAAAATGATTCACTTTTTTTTTGGATATATTTTAATCAGTAGCAGTAACAATTCCTTCACATAAGGTTCTGATTTCAATCAAATCAACGGAATTCTTTCTTATGTTTGGGCAGAGGAGGACACAGCCTTGTGAAAGAACTACTGGGTCGCTAGAACCAGTCTCCAGCTTTCTCTGGCAACATTATCATGAATTTAATTACAATAAAATTAATAAATAAACATAATTATTACTTAATTATACATAGGCTTTCCTCAAACGCCAAGTATACAATGACTGCTATTCACGTCAATGAATTTTGGATTGATACATAATGTTTTAGGTAGGAAGAGAATGAGATAAAAAGACATGGGCATTGTAATAGGTGAGAGGAAAATTACAAAAGCCTTTGTCTAGGCTGATTGTCTCATCACAGCAAACACCTTAAGTAATTCTTGATTTGAATCACACAGAAACCTCAGGGTTGTATATTTCCATTCTTTTACAATCTTTGTACGCACACACACTAACATGTGATTTCTGTCTTATCCTTGCGTAACTGATACAGGTACACCTTTGAGGAATTTTTTAGTTTTGTCTAGCTAGCACTTTAAACAGTGTGAAAAATGTTTGTTAGAAAGTTCCCAGACAATTCTAACTTATTGGTATACATCAGAAAACAGTGGCTTTTTATCTGGTGTGTTTGGCTTTGAGCATTTTTCCCTTGTCCTTTTAGCTGGCTGCAGTCATGTTTAATGAAGGTGTAACCACCAGCCTCTGGGCTGCAGATAGTATGAGAGAGAAGGTACTGCTATACGTGCAGCTGATCTTCTAATGGAACAAGCTTCATACTTGGATGTTTCTGTGTGCATTACTCATAAAACGTTTAAGCCAGGCTGCTGTGATGTTAGATTTTACAGACTTACAATGCCTTGAAGCTGCCAGAAATGGGGGTACGTGCCAGTATTTGTGTGCTCAGAGCTTGCAAATAGTTTCTTGACATAGGAGGATACATAAAAACAAGGGTCCTGCTACTCTAAGACAAGATAAAGCATCCTGATGTGGAAAACTATGGATTTCCTACCTCTCAGTGGTCTTTATAGAATATTCTTTTCACATGACTGAGGGAAAAGATTAGTCTCTAGGACTAATCAAAGGAGAGTCCTCCAGCCAGGAACTGTGGAGAAAATGCAATGCTGAGCTGGAAAAATGTGAGGGTTTTAATGTGTGGTTGATTTGCTAAAACTGTTGTTGGAAACATAAGGATGTTTTTTTCTTTTATCTTTCAGTGAAAAACAGATCCAACAGTAAGATACTACAAATTACCCAATATTTTTGTCCAACTTATGTTTGAGTACTTTGTTTTAACAGATTTCTAAAATGATTTATAATTACCTGTACAAAGAGAAACAAGAGAAAATACAGCTTGAGATATTGTTTTAATTTAATTTGCTTTCCCTTAAAGAATAACGGGAAGCCTCACAGAAAACGTTTTATTTGGAAAGAGTCTCAAGCAAGACTTTTTGGCACTTAACACAGGATGTCAATTTGATCCTTTCTGACACCTTTTTTATATGCAAATATAATGAAAACCCAGTAAAAGGGAGAAAAAAGTCTTACCTTTACCTTGATTATTGAGTTAGGGATCAGCCTTAGAAAATCCTGTGACCAGACTGGTTTAGTGTTGAGGCTCTAGAAAATCTAGATTAACTTCCTTCCCTTTCTGACTTGCTGTGTTATACTCAAGAGACCACTTCATCTCTCTCTTTCTTATATCTTTTGCCTTCTTAGGCTGAGTTGTTCTCCTTTGTCTCTTTACACAGTTCAGTCCAGATTGAGAAAACAGGATCTCTGCGTACTATTGTAGTGCAAGAAGTTGTTGCTTGTTGCTTCTTATTTAAATTTCTTTGAGATATTGTAAAGTTAGGTATTACAATTGAAATATTTTTTTTTTTTTAGAATACTAGTGAATTTAGTCCAGTTTACATGAACCACCTTTATTAAATGACCCACATAACAACAACTGCGATGTCACAAACAGAAACCTCATGACTTCAAGCACTGAGTGATGAACAGGCAGAATGGGTATACAGCATCAAGTATAGCATTGAAGGCAAAGAAAGGGAAACTTCTCAGAGTGAAGGAGGGATTTGCTTAAAAAAGGGCTTATACAACCAGGAACTCTTGAATCAGAGATACTGGATTAACAACTATCTTTTTGCAATGTAAAATGACTTTATTCTTTTTTGATACTGACAGCATGACCTGTAGACAGCCTTCCAACTAGGCTGTTGTATTTGAATGACACCATTTTTGAGCCATGTGTTTCACCCTTCATTTAATATATCTCTGTGGCCTGTCATACACTTCCTCAGGCAGAGCAACCCGCACAGACATTCTCATAACTTTGAGAGTCCTCATTTTGTAAGCACTCTCTTGTTACAGATGACCTCTCCAAAAAGCCTCCTGGATGTAAGCCACTGCCACCTCAAGCAAGTACTTAATATAAACCCTGTTTGTAGCTTTATCAAGCACTGTTTTTAAACTAGTAAAGGAGTCAGTTGTTCCCACTGTTTATTTTTCATGTTTTTGATTCTCCCTCCTAAATCCAGATGTGAAAAATGTCTCTGCCTTTAGAGGGAGTCAAGCATGTTCAAGGGGTATTTCTTTGGGATGTATATGCTTGAAAACTTAGTGGTCTTTGGTTTAGCTCTGTATTTATCTGATGAGAGGATTTATCTTGTCCCTATCTGTGCTGATGGGTGGGAACAGTGATGGTAAGCCAGCCGTATAGTTTAAATGGATTTTGCAGTCTGATACAGCTGCACATGGTGGGACAGTGGTAGCAGCCAGCATTCATAAACTGTACAGAAACAGATTCCTCAAATTGTCACAACTGTTCCTGCATCTTATTCATTGAATACGCATGGTTGTGTGCTGGCAGCAGGTTTCATGCAGTATGTTCTTTCACAAGTAAAACTCTTGTTTTTTTTCTGTTGGGATGTCTCCATGTGGAATTCTAGCTAAGTCAAAAGCAGTAGTGTTGAGGATTCTTTGGAAACAGCCAATTTAATCCCCCAGCTAGCGCAAGTATCTTTTGTTCAATTCAGACAAGGAATCCAAGCTCATAAAATGAACTTATAATGGGTTTTAAGGAATTGTTTACATGAGAGAATCAAGAGAGATGAAAAACAGAGAGGGTCACTTTCCAGAAATGGGCTGCATACAGGAAATAGCAAACGTATGTGTCAATTTTGCTTCCAAGTTCCAGCACTGACATGAAAGAAGCCTTGAAGAAGGCCATTTCATGGAAGAAGTTTGCACTTGCCTTTATAGATTGAATCATATATGGCAGCTAAGAGAATGCAACATTACTGAAGCATGAATCATAATGCTATGGTTGCAATTTTTGGTTAGGGTAAACTTAAAAACGGTGTGCAATGGTTCCAGTTCTCTTTTCAGGACAAGAAAATAAGAGATGTACTGATCTATTTGCACTCTTGTCATTCGGTTCTATCTTGGATTAAATGAAGCTCTCATCCTGATGCTGAACCAGCCGTAGTATTTCACTTGCTTTTAATTAAATTGAACTCATCCATTAGTTGCAAGTGCCCTGTCACTGCAGTTCATGAGATTGTTTTTTAAGTGTTGTACTCAGTGGAACTACAGAGGAGATGATGTTTTCCCACAGCTATATGCAACAATCAGCCGTACCTTCCCACTTTATCAAATAACACATTGCAACTTTTTAAGAAGTTTTATGTATGGAAAATAGATGGTAATTCCCAATCCTGATTTACTTCTACATCTTTACCACTAAACTTGAGAAAAGAAGATTTGAACTGCTCATATGCCTTTTCATTTCACACTGAATTTATAGGAAGCTTTGAAATAATAACAGTTAACTTGGCAGGAATAAATGTAGATCAAATCATGTAATCCCCACAAGGAAGCACAATTCTCTTATGAAGTATTTACAATAGCAAGCTTGGAAATTCAACAATAGGTTATATTGTTAATAGGTTTTTCATAGCATCTTTTACTGACTGATTCTTTCTTAATAGTAACAGATTTAGTCACCTAACATTCTTCATGTGGCAGGCAGTTTCAAGTCCAGTGTTGCTTTAAGAACCCTTTAGGTTCCTTCAGGTAGAAGAAAGTATCATTCTGACATAAATCAATAAATAAAACATAAATAGGACCTGGCAAAGTTCAGAAGTTCCCTGAAATGTAGCTGAACTTCCTGATGCTCCCTTCCTTGTGACCTTCCAATGACCCTTATCTCCCCTGCCTTCATGACCCTTTAATGTTTCCCTGGCTCTCCATTCCCTTCATCCTTCTAAAGAGCTTGGCTACTTCCCAACTTTGATTCATCCAACAGGCCATCCTCCTTGGAAACTCTCCCAGTCTTTGAAAGGCCTTGCAGTAAAGTACCCTCAATGCTAGTTTTCAAATTTTAATATCACATATTGTTGAACCATTCACCTAACTGACTCTCATGCACATCCTGGTTGAAAATGTTTAACTCCTGCAGTGGCAAGTTGTGGTACAAACTGAACAGCCTCCTGTAAAGTTAAGATCAGAAAATTTAGGCCTTCTAAAATGAAAACAAGGGAAAGTCTTTGGCATTTGTTGTACAAGTAGCTTTTTTAATACTTTCTACATATTTAATGAAATTTTTTGCACATTGCTGGTGAGGGCAAAAATTATTTCTTTAAAATGGGAAAACACCAGTTTGAAGCCAGCTAGCTGCCCAAGTATTATTAATTGCTAATTTCCAAACTGCTTGTAACTTATGTTTCTTTGTAGTATGTTTTTTAACTGGATATTTCACAACTATGTGTTGTGCAGGAGTCAGATGAAAAAAAGGAGTTGTGATATCTGAGATAAAATATCCAGTGCTACACTTTTGTGTATCATTTAAAGTACATTATATGCTGAGAGCTTGAGGCATGAGAGGATGCCACAGCCTTATACTCCACCATATTTTTCCACAGACTGTAGTTATCCAATTGAGTTTTAGAGGAGATGTTGACTTTGAGTAATAAATACAATGTCCCTCAAGAATTTTATTTTTAACAGCTAACTGCAACACAGAAATTTGTTCCAATAGAAATCACATATTGGCTTTGATGGTCTTCACATCTCAAATTTGCACACAAATAAATCTGAGGTTCACAGGAGATTTTGTAAAATGAGAAAGTATCACAAGTGCCCCTAGAATATGCAACTTTGTGAATATGTAATCAAGCAATGTAAATGCAGCAGTCTAAACATCTTTGTGTGATTGGCAGGAAGATGACTAATCATGTGAACCTTTTTTTTCACTGTTACCTATGTCCATAAGATATCCCCTAGAGTATTTATGAATGACTAGAATCAGCTCAGTGCTTCTCAGTGCCACAGGTAACGATCAAGTTTTTCATCTCAAGAGTAATGACAAAACTGTGTCCTCAACTTTCGGGGTAGTAAAATTTAGTCCCTGGGTTCAGAGGTGGGAGTGACAAGGCATAAAAGGCTGTTGAGTAGGAGCCAAGTCTCTCATGGTGACTCTAGAAGAGAGTACTTCCAGATTGGTTAGTGGCAGCAGAGAAACTGAATTGAGATGGGTCAGTGGGATCTCTGATTAGATAAGTTTGGGATTTAACAACCCTCTAAATGTTTGGCAGGACTGAGAAGAAGTTTGGAATATTCAATAAGAGCATGGTGACTCTTAAGTCAAAGGAAGAGCTGCCAACCCCAGAGCAGTGGCCTTTATGCCTTGACCCAGTCCTTGGTGGCAAAATAAGCAATAACTGGCTGTTTCTTCTATTATAGATAACATGGTAACATGTTCTATTACAGACAACGGTGACCTTTCTGTCCTTGGCATTCACCTGTCTACGTGACCCCTTGCTTGCTTATGACTGAAGCTAGCCCACTAATTATTTTGTATTCTTTCAGTAAAACAATGGCCTCTACTGTAGCAGGCTTGATTTTTTTTCCTAATCCTTGGAGTGCCATCACAAAAGATTGTCTGTGAGAAATGAACATTTAAGTGCTATAGTATGTGCTTCAGCCCTCAAAGCCCTTATTGATAACTTACTCGATTTTATTAATAACTTTCCCATACTGGGAGAATCAAAACTGGTCAGAGAATATGAGATACCACCTCACAAGTGCTGAGTAAACAGGTCTAATAATTTCATTTAAACTATGGACTAGGAACATTTTCCTTGCTTGCTGTTCCTTTGGAGACTGGACATTAACATCTACTAAGGGACATTTTCTTTTCTCTTGAAGTAGGGAAATTATACTTAACTATTAACATGAATGATTCAGAAAGTAAAGTTCTGCCAATAACTGAGAATAAAGCATAATGATTATACTCTAAACCACGTGTATTTCAGCATCTTCAGTGTGTGCAAACCCATCTTCTTTCATGTTCTCAAGGCTTTATACCCTTTGAGACTAGAATTTCAGATTCCTGTTGTTTAGCTGATCCTTAGGGTTATGATATATTTGTTATTTGTTTGCTATTTAGAAATATAGTAGAGTAGTAAGGTAAACTAATCCTTGTGATAAACCACTGGTTGGTAACTTTAGTAAGAGAGATGGTGTTTATTAATATGTAACAATTTAATATGTTTCAGGATCGTGTAAATCCAAAAGGTAAAACAAAATCACACGAAAAGTTTCTTTCCCTACTGACATGGCCTTTAGGTGCAGTTCTCCAGCTCTGAAGTCGTTAAGATGTTCCAGCCCATGAAACTGGATTTAGAAGATGGAGCATCATGCTGAATAATAGACTTTCCCACGCCTTGTATGTACAGGAGAGAGAGAAGTTTCTTGAAATGTTGTACCCTTCATGGAAATAAATGTGAAGAAAAAGAATGTGGACAAAGCTCATAACGCTCTGCAAAGTGCTGTAGAAACCCCTGCTAGTGTCTCCAGCATCTTACCTTCAAAGCAGGTTTCACTGTCTAACGTGTCAGACCTTTCCAAAATTTTGCCTAAAGCAATACGTCTAGAAGCTGGACCCCAGAAAACGCGACCAGGCACTGCAATAATATCAAAACGGTCAGATTCTTCAGACATGTCTCAAAAGAGGCCTGTCATCCCACCAAGAAGACCTTGCTTCAGCATATGCTATATCTGTGGCAGAGAATTTGGGTCACAGTCTATTTCTATACATGAACCTCAGTGCCTAGAGAAGTGGCATATTGAAAACAATCAGCTACCAAGGCACCTCCGAAGAACAGAGCCCAGGAAATCTGAGGTCCTTACTGGTGGTTCCTGTATGCTTACAGCTGAAAATGAGGAAGCTTATCATAGTGCTCAAGCCCAGCTCCTGCCCTGTGGAAACTGTGGCCGGACCTTCCTTCCTGACCGTCTCAACGTGCACCAGAAATGTTGCAGAGGAGGTAGCAGCAGTGTGGGGCTATCAAGCTTTAGCCTCCATAAAACCCATAAAGGCCCATGCTCTGGGTCTCATTCAGCGAGTGATGAGCCATCTAAGACCCATCGAGGAAAGAGCAGGGCTGCAGCGAATGTGGTGGATAAGGTAAATTGCTAAGCATGTGCTGTATGAAAGGGTACGGATGCATTTTGATGCTACTAGGGAGCTCCAAGAGAAGCTGGGTTCCCAGCAACTTGAAATCATGCTCCTGCAGAAGAGTCTTTTGACTCCATGCAAATGTTTGTTTGCTGAGTAGTAGGTAAAGGAGAATGTTGTGTGCGTAAGGGTGACTACTTATTCCTATTTCTTTTGATTTTGCTGTTGAAAAGGAGTAGTTGGGTTCTTATGTTCTGTGATCCTGAGAGAATTTTCTCTCCTAAAGGGGCTGCTGTGTGCTATAGTTTCCTAGGAGATTCTGTTGAGATGCTTAGGCAAGCTTTGAATGTTGTATGTTTTAGTAGGTATTAGGTTTTTGTATTTAGTTCGCATGAAATACAATGTTTCGTTATCCTGTAAGCACTCCAATGATTTTCATTTTTTACTATTATTCTTAACCTTGGTGTGGAACACGAATTTACTGAGGACTGCATGTTCAAAGGCAGCAGCTCGGAGTACAACAACAACTAAATAAGACTGCACATTTCTTTCCACTGAATTTGTTTCAAGACCCAGGAATAAAGAAGCTGATTCATATTACCCAAAAGCTACAAAAGGTTTTGGAAAATGGCATCTTTTTTTCTGCATTTGTTTCTGCAAAAACTGACTTTTGGCCAGGAGTTTTGTAGAAAGATAGCTATCTAAATTTAGGCCCAGAGTCTAAAATAAAAAGCTTTTTTTTTTTTTTTTGGATAGAAGTTGGTCTCCTGATTGCCTACATCACTTTTGAAAATGGGATTTAGCTTTCTCAGTCACCAAAGGAATGTAGTGCTACGCAGAGCATTCCTTAAAATGTTTTAAAAGTCAAAGCATGCTGTATTTCAGTTTTCCAGCTACTAAATAAAACAGAGATTATAGTATTACTCTAACAAACATGAGAATAAAGACAAAGCGAGGGATTTTTATGCTATTCGAGGCCACTAATTGATAGATATTGGCAAATTAGAGCCAATCCTCAGGTCTTTAATTAGTAATTTCAAATAACCCATAAACAGTTCAAAGGGCTGCAGAGATGCCTCTGTAGCTGTAGGAAAGGAGATGTTCTTCTCTTACACTACACTGTATCATTTGCCAAAGAACGGGCATTGATCTAAAAGTGATTGTTCAATGAAAGACAGGGATGTGAAGCAGAGAGTTTTCTTCATCACGCATAATTCTGTATGTTTACAAAAAAAAACACATGGAGTATTAAGGGGGGAATGTCATAAAAAAACACAACCCACAAGTTTAGAGTGTGGTTTGGCATTGACAGTGACTCTGTAAAAATGCTGCTCTCTTGCACAAGATAGCTACTCCCTGTGTGAATTCAGTCACATCTGCTGACTTGTTGACCAACAACACTATTACCACTTCTTACTTCTGTGAACTCTGCAGAGCCAGAATGAAATGTGTTCAAATCTGTTCCTCCTTCTGTGTAAACATGAGCCAGCAATGTGCGCTGGCAGCCCAAAAAGCCAAACGTATCCTAGGCTGCACCAAAAAACGGGTGGCCAGCAGGTCAAGGGAAGTGATTCTGCCCCTCTGCTCTGCTCTTGTGAGACCCCACCTGGAGTACTGTGTCCAGCTCTGGAGCCCCCAATACAAGAAAGACATGGGGAGGGTCCAGAGGAGAGCCACAAAGATGACCCAAGGAGCTAGTGCACCTCTCCTATGAGGACAGGCTGAGGGAATTGGGTATGTTCATCCCAGAGAAGAGAAGGCTCCGGAGAGACCTTACAGCAGCCTTGCAGTACCTGAAGGGGGGCTGCAGGAAAGATGGAGAGGGACTTTTTATAAGGGCGTGTGGAGACAGGACAAGGGGCAATGGTTTTAAACTACAGCAGGGTAGATTTATATTAGACATTAGGAAGAAGATCTTTACTCTGAGGATGGTGAGACACTGGAACGGGTTGCCCAGGAAGCTGTGGATGTCTCATCCCTGGAAGTGTTTAAGACCAAGCTGGATGAGGCTCTGAGCAACGTGGTCTAGTGAGAGGTGTCCCTGCCCATGGCAGGGGTGTTGGAACTAGATGATCTTTAAGGTCCCTTGTAACTCAAACCATTTTATGATTCTGTGATTCTATAGTTCTATGATTTACTTCCAAGCAGTTGCAGTTCATCTGTTGCAGCAGAGCTAATGAGGCTGTACAGCTTGCAGTTTGGAATTGACTCTGAAGGAGTTTATTATTGGCTTTCAAGCAGGGATGATGTATTTTACCTCTCAGAGGTCTTTTTATTTTATTATCTTCAGAGCTTTCCTTTTTTTATAGTTGCTTGCTTTAAAGGCAAAGACAAAAATGGAAAGAGTAAAAGAAATACCCTGTGACCCAGGGACTGTTCAGGACTGTCAGACTGCTTCTAAGAAGTCATCAAAGAAAGCCTCTTTTCTATAGATTTAAATTCTCTGTGGGAGAGTCTCCATTTGAAAGTTTTGAAAGGTCCACACATTGAACGATGTTGAAAAGCACTGAACTTACAGAAGGACTACAAATTCACTGTGAACAGGGACAATGTCTGAGCCTTCTCTACAGTCTTTATTACTTCCCAGCATATGTTTTTGATTTTGCGCACCTCACCAGCTACTTCTCATTAATTCTGTTAAAAAACACCAGTGGTCCATAGAAATGGTAACCTTTGATCCTAGCAGGAAAGCATCTGGGACAGTTCATGTCTCCACTTAGCAGACCTACTCACTGTGACAGTGAGTTTCAAGTCCTGATTCAGTAAGATATCGTAGGAAAGGAATAACTGAAAAAAACCCCAACCCTTATATAGGTGTATTTAAGAAAAGTAATGATACTGTCAGATTAATACATGCAAGTAAAGATGTCCTAAACTTAAAAGCTGGATTTTCTTCATTTAAAAAATAAAGATCTAACTGATTTGGTGGTACACCATGTGAGGGGCACTTTACAACTGCAAGGACTTTTGCCTGCATGGCTCTGTCCTGGAGCTTTCTCTCTCTTAGCAATTGCAGGATCAACTAAACTGGTATTACTGATAAAACACTCAATTCAGCATTAGATGCTTTTAGAGCTGGAGACTCAACAGCTTCTGTAAGCCATCTCTTCCACTAACTGCTCTTGCTCTCAGAATGCATGAACACATGTGTGTTAATTGTGTCTAAAATAAACAGCAGACTATGCTTTAGAGTCTCTCAAGCTGAGAACAAATCAGCTGAAGACACATCAGCTGAGAAATTCTGTTTTGGATTCTGCTATGATACCCCAGACAATTCAAATGGTGTCTGGAACTACTGAGATTCAGGCTTGCACTAGAACAGCGTGTGTTCTTTACTTTTTCATAGATCAGAATGTCTGCTACAGGAAAGTGTGTGTTAATGACTTGCTGTGGGTATATATGTTACAAGTTTTTAGACAACAGAAAACACTGATCTTAAAATCCTATCGGATGTGTCACTAGCATCTGATGCTGCCATCTGCTGTTTTCTTCTTATCAAGTTAACTACCTAAAAAATAAGATTTCAGTGAGCTTCCTCCACTGTGTTGTAATGCATTTTAACACAGCATAAGTCTTGAAAACTTATGTAACAACAAAATGTTGGTGTTGTATCTTGCTCTAGTCTACTGACTAGTCACCTAGTCACTTGGTAAAAGGGAAACTGATTCAGGTGCTGTGTAATTCTAATGAAGGTGGGGTTAGTGAGAATTATTGGGTTTGCCTCAGTTGTGGTAGTTTTCAATATATCAGGAGAATGCTGACAAATATATTTGCAAATACAGAAAATTGGATGAGAATGGACAGTGAATGGATGGTTTGAATGAAACTTACCGAGTATTATCATTGGGAATTATTTAGCTTCCCACCTTTCTACTTTTACATGAATGCCATATTCATTATACTGATATATTTATTTTAAAAGATAGCATATCTGGAGTAAAATGGGATATTCTAGGGCTTCTGTTGAAGTAAAATCTTTAATTACCTGCATCATCTGGCAGAATGACCTTGTTGTTCAAGGAAATTTCATACACAGGCTTATGACCAGTCCTAAAGTGAGTTGGGGCAGTGGTCGAACACACTCCAGGCTGTGAAATGCAGCTTTGGATGGTCACAAGAGCCATGCCGCAGTGTGTCCCTGTCCCTTATGCAAAATACCTCTTATCTTCCAGAGAGAAATGTGTGAAAAGGGCTGATTTCATAGAAAGTGATGCAGTTGCAAAATGTCTGAGTCAATTTTTCTCAGAACCTGTTCCTTGGGCAATTCAAGCCTAAGACAAGAGCTCTGTCCTAGAGCAGGAGTCCTCCTCTTCTCCCATTAAAATACATGGATAATAAGAAAGGTGGGAGTGTGTGCAGTCCTGGATGATAAATATTTTTGTCGGGGAGTTTGGGATTCAGTCTTTTTGGGTGTACTTTAGAAGAAATTAAAAGCTTTGTGCAGTTATGGGAGGATTTGACCTCAAATAACACCATAATAGCCAGGGGCTAACCTCAAGTAATGTCAGGTCTATTGAAAACACATAGCGGTGTAGCCCTCTGAACTAAATAACTTCATTCATGGTCACACAGACATACTTAGCAGTCTTGGAGAAAAAAAGAAAACAGTGAGACACCAGAGGAAAGCCTAACTGCACTGTTAGGTATTTGTAGGTATTTTTGTAACAACACATATCCTCAGGAACAGACCTTCCCTATAACCCTTTTTAAAAGTGAAAAACAAAGCAGTGAGCAGACAGCCGAGTGAGTAGTTTGGGTTGGAAAATTGTGGTAAGTCCAAAAATAGTTTTGTTTCAAACTGCAGGCCTCCAGATGTGACATTTGGGATAGGCATATTCTGAACAAAAAAGAAATGAAGGATAAACATCATCAGATGTAGAAATTTCAGATAAAGCTTATCATACTTTGGATTCCACAGTTAGGCAACGAAAGAGCTGTTACTACCAATTGTAAGGATTTTCTCCTTCAGGTTTTATTTTTCAGCTTTTTAACATGTGTGTATTTACAGAGAAAAAAAAAAAAAGTATATATAATTTGATGTGTGGTGATGGTTCAAGCTCACTCCAGTTCTGGAGAAGATAATTCCATTCTTAGAGTGATCTGATTTCTTTTAATTAATTCTGGTCTCTACTTTTGTTTCTGTACAGTTTTTAAATGTGGACATTATAAAACAGAGACATTTCTACTTAAATCAAACTTTTTTTTTATGAAGTAGGATTCAATCCCAATTGATACCCTTGGAAAACGGGATTCTGTATTTAGCTACAGGCCTAGTTTTGCTCAATCACAACACAAAACCCGCCTGTATGTGCTCTGTCAAGACCTGGAGGGACCACAGTAATGTTCATTCAGTCTTTAGGTTTTCAGGTGAGACTACCACGAAAACCATCTCAGAACTGTGGAAATATACGCAGATTGCACTGGATGGAGATGCCTAACTTTTGTCTTGCAGGTCTCTGACAGTCATTCAATATGGGCATCACAATGACTTTAGAACAAGTATAGTGGATTTGAATGAAGCAATCAGAGATAAATGGCTATCTCTGTTCACTGGGGAAATATTTATATGATAAAGAACGATTTTATTTTAATGGTCTTTCTGTAAAGCTGTTAAATTTATTGATAGTATTTATTTTTTTAAGTGATTTTTCACCTGTCTCATGTCAGGACATTAAGTATCCTTGGAATTATACATTTCTTTTTAATATACTGCCCTATATGGTGG
The DNA here is from genome assembly GCA_013396935.1 of Baryphthengus martii. Taxonomy (NCBI): domain Eukaryota; kingdom Metazoa; phylum Chordata; class Aves; order Coraciiformes; family Momotidae; genus Baryphthengus; species Baryphthengus martii. The sequence goes on along the minus strand of VWZK01009159.1, from coordinate 22,868 downwards.
AAATGATTGTGACAGTACAGGCTAGGTAAGCATGGTTTTCATTTGTACTAGGATTCCTTTTTCCCATTCTGGTAGTATAGAAGGAGTGCCTACAAACTGAATGTAAATCAAACTGTTTTTTCCTGGTTTTCAGCCAGTAAGTAATCTGTTGTGCTGAATGGCAGGAATCTAGCTAATGAAAACTGGGGAGGAAACTGTGTTCCCAGTGTTTTTACACATTGTAGTTTTCTGAAACAATCCCACATTTCTGAAATGCTGTAAGCATATCCATAACAAGTATGCACACTGAAATGGGTCCCCTGACCTCCAGAGTTTAGACTATAATATCCTTACTGAAGTCCTCCAGAGCCTACAAAGAAATATATATTGCCTTGAAAAGACCCTGCATCTGGATCCAGAGTCTTATCTCCAAATCTGACAAGGTCTAGCTCAAGAGCTGAAGTAAGGAAGTAGGCAAAAATTGATAATGAAAAATGAGAGGGCATTCTTAAAACAGATGTTGCTATATTCAGCTATGAATAGGAAGTATATAAAATACCTTGTTATCAAAAGTGGCTCAGGAAATTCCATTTGAAAGTTAAGAGGATGAAAATGTCCTTGGAAAGACTATCTTTGGATAAGTTATGTTTTAATACACTGTGAGAACTTTCCAGATGAAGTCCAACTTTTCCCAGCAAAAATACCCTTTGTAGAGTAGTATTTCTTCATGTAATTGAGTTTACATGTGTGATACAGAAAAGAAAGCTTATGCCGATTGCTCACTAATGACATTTTCAGACTGTAGCATAAATGCAAGAAGAGCTGCCCAGAATTTCTTGAATACACTGATGGTCTGACAGAGTCATAAATACTGGAACAGGTTACTCTTTGTCTTACACAGCAGCAAAGGAAAAAATGAAATCCCCACCTCCCTTGTTTGAACAAGAAAGACTTCCTCTGTTTGGTCTGGCACAGCTGTCCCTCTGCCTTTATGAAGGCAGGGAATAGCTTGTCACTTGCTGGTATTCTGCAGTCAGGAGTGCAGGACATGCTGGCAGTTACGAGACCCATTAGTGTGCCTCAAAGTGCTGTCTCTGCAGTAGGCTTTTACACTGCTCGGAGCGGGGCTGTTACTGACACCATGCCTCGCCCAGGACATGACTAAAGACACGGCTGAGTCCATAATCTACAATACTGCAGTAATTACATCTTTTTCAAGCTTAAAATATATATTTACAGGGCTTGGGGTTGAGGTTTTTTTTTCTTCCAATGAGCCGTTTTTCTCTGTGAGCAAAAGCAGATCTGCAGTGCAGAAAAAATGACAATTTTGCTCTTGCTGCAGTCACTGGCAAAGTTTACACTGAGGCCTGGAGGATAAGCAACAAACAGTTCCTATTTTGCCCCACTATCATGAAATATCCTGGATCAGTTTTAATCCTTTAAGGCCAAGAATTCCATCAACTAACATCTTTGGCAGAAATGACACAGGGTTAGGGGTCACAGTCACAGGCTTGAGACAGCTACCTTCACTGTCCAATTTAAGAGACGCTAAGGCTGAACACAGTGCTTTAACCGTATTCTTCATGGAGACAGAGTCTTTCTGCTACTGTGCTAACATCAGCAGTTCAGCTGAGGAAGCTTTTGTTGCTGCTTTCTGTATTTTTTTTCTGTTTGATAGGTTAAAAAATGGGCTTCAACATTTAAGATGGACACTGTGCTGCATCAGCCTCATCAAGCAGAGGAGTTGTTTCTCCCTGTGAACACTCAGCATTTCCATGAACTTGATGGTGTGAGAATGAGAAAACTTACATGGGTATTAATTAGATGATACACATGAGTTTTAAGCCCAGTATCTGCAGAAGGAGCCTACCTGTTTCAGGTGGCCAGTTAATGAGGCAATATTTCTTACAAGATTCAAGACTACATGCAGACAACTGGTAGAAACATTACACTGATTTCACAGATATGAATTGAGTTGTTATGATTCACAATTAATATTGAAAACCATATTTATTCTTCTTCACAATTGTTACTTGCAGGTACAAGTGGTAAGGCGGCCACCAGCAGTGATTTGTTATATATGTGGCCGTGAGTATGGAACAAAATCTATTAGTATCCATGAGCCACAATGTCTGAAAAAATGGCACCAGGAGAATGACATGCTACCCAAACACTTGAGAAGGCTGGAGCCCAAAAAGCCTGAAGTCAGTCCTGCACAAGGTAAGCTACAGACCAAATAAGAAAATGGGAGGAAGAAAGTCACAGAATCACAGTATATTAGGGACTGGAAAGGACCTCGAAAGATCATCAAGTCCAACGCCCCTGCCAGAGCAGGAACTCTAGGTTCTCTAGGTAGATCTTGCAGGAATGCATCCAGACGGGTTTTGAATGTCTCCAGATTGGAAGGAGAGGAAGGAGAAAAAAAGAGAATTTTATCAGTAGCTGAATGGTTTGCAAGCACTTCTTTCTTCATTTCACTCCAAAGAGAAGGTAGCCATCTTGGCTTGTTTCAAGCATTCTGTTAAGTACCCTGTTCTCCTTTTGTGCTGCTTCCATGAGAAGCAAGACTAGTAGTTGCCTTGTGGGACATGCTTCCTGGGACAGTAATCTTTTTGTGTCGGTATGTTCTGAATCAAAACACAAAAAAGCTTAGCAACCTGCTTCACAGCTACATCACTACACTTTGACTACTTTCAACACTGTAGAGAGGCATATTCTAAAATGGGCAAAATCATTCAAGAATAATGTGCAGGCTTGACACATACGGTCATTAAAATAAAATACCCTTCAGGCAACATAGTTACTTCAGCAAGGCTTTACACCTATAGCATTGGTTATATAAAAGCCTAGCACTTAACAGTGGTAAACAGTGAGTGGCCTCAAAAATAGGAGTTCTGTGGTAAAATATGAAATACAACACTAGATTCATGATGACTGGCAGAAAATAAAGTATTTTAAAAATCTACCTATGACACATATTGTGGTTTCAGGTTTTTATTAAAACATATTTATAGATAAAAATGCATTATCTTCTACAATGAACATTCAGTGAATATTACTGGTCCCTTTTTATTTACAAGCTTTAGAAGCTTTCTTTGTGAGCCATTATAATATAAACACAATGGGAAAAATATATTTGGTATAAAATAAACATTTTATTTCTCCCAATTATGTGTGTTTGTGCTATGGGTTCAGTTTTGTAAGATGCCTAGATCCCACTTATTCCAACAAATGATCCCCAGTACCCAATGGAGCTGGACTCCCAGACATATCCCAGGGGTGTGTGCTCCCTGTAAAACCAAAAAGAGATCTTACCTGTGCTTTGCCTGGCAGCTGCTCCCGGGACTTCCCCACTGCCACATGAAGTAATTTCACCATTTCAGTTGGATGTTCTCCCTGGTCCTGCGAGCTGATCTGACCTATTTTGAGCCAAGTTTAGACCGCTTGCTCACAGGCAGCTAATTCACCCACCTTTTTTTTTTTTTACATATGTATCTATGTATATTCCTCATAATTTCCTGCAGCTTACTCTAATGTCTGGAAAAGTAGACAAATTATCTTACAACTAACTGTGGAAGAGTCATATACTATATCAGTTCACAGCAATACAAAGAAATACGTCCACAGAATAGAGCAGGATCACTGAGAACACTAACCTGCTGTTCAAAATTATAATAATCACAGATCAAATAATATCAAATCACAACTTGGGTAACAAATGACAAGCAGCAGAGTTGAATCTACAGTAAAAGATAGGTTCAAAAGATATTTCCATTGTATTTTCCCTTTTTGTTCTTAAGCACTTTTAAAATACTGTATGTTGTGTGGTAAAAAGGATGGAGAAAATGAGAATTCCATGTGAAAGAGGAGCATGCAACAGGACAAATCAGGTTATTTTAAAATACATTGTTTTTATTTTGAAGGAGTGAAAGCAGAAAGACAACCACTCTTTGAGAAAATAATCCAGCAGGAGCCTCCCAGATATGAATCAGAAAATTGTGTCATTTGTGCATGAGTCATATCAGGCGCCGTGCATCTCCTATGAGGTGTTGTGTGCCCACAGTTCCCCAGGGGACACTGACCTGCTTCCAGAATATGTCCCTAAATGCCTGCTGATGCAAGTCTGATCAGTGCTGTAGTTTGAATTAGAACTGTTGTTCCCCCTGCAGTTGCCTCGTGCTTCTGGCCTCTAGAAAATAATCTCAGTGTTCTTTTTCCATAAGACTTACTCTTGATCATCTGGTAAATGCTACAACTGACCTTGAGACCACATACACGTACTGCATGTCTCACAGTTTCTCAACCTAGGGAGGAGGGATTACCCCTGTTATTGAATGGAATAGGCAATGTTCAAAAAAAGCTCAGGAATATTAACTGCTTACATAAAACTTTTTATAACTTACATAAATCTTTTTCTGAAAACTCAAGTGTCACAGGAAGACAACTGCTGCCCTGATTACACAGTGTTTTGTTTGTGGAATGCCTAACACATGCCTGCAAGGAGAAAGTCATGTCCTTTTTTTTATATTTCATAAACTTTCCAAAGTACAGAAAATACACATTCATTTCCTGCAAGCAAAGGGGATATTTGTCTCAGCCAAGAAAAGAAACACTACTTGGTTGCTCTTCTAACAAAAAGAACATTAGGAACAGGCATATTAAGAGATCTAAGGCTTATTGTGGTTATGTGAACCATTGAATATGAATCATATTAAAACTGTATGGGGCCTTTAATGAAGAGCCCTATCATGTGCCAGTGACAGAAACCATGGAATATTTTTAAATGCACAAATCCTTTTCTCTAAAAATTGTCTGCTTCTAACTGCTCAAAGACAAAAACAATTTTTTAGTATTTTTCTGTATTGTCATACCTTTTGAGAAGGGCAAAGCAAATACATCCTCAAATCGAGCCATGTAGATTTGTTTTCTACATGCACTTCAAATGAAAACTCCTAAGATCTAAATCCAGGTATTAAGAAACCTATCTACTTTGAAACAACACTACATGAAAGTCTATTTCAAGATGAAAGTCCATTTCAAGATCAAAGTAAACAAGATTTTTTTTTATACTCAAATAAAATCTTGAAAATACATCTGATGTGAATGTTTGAGGAATGTTCCGGAGCTTTCAGAGGAGTCACTCTTCTCATAGTGGAAAATAACTGAGGGTAAGACTGAATTAGTGTTTAGATGACAATAAATGCATCAGTGCAATGACCTCACTGGAAGTTGTGGTTTAAAAGAACTGTAGGTTTTGTAAGGTTTTAGGTTTACCTAAGCTTTACTCCACTTACTGGCAAAACTTGTATAGACTTCAAAAGGAAGAAAATTGGGCCTCTTGTTCAGAGCAGTATAAAGATTATACTATCAAGTACGATACACTCCCACCCATTGCCATGGTCAGATAACACATGTTCATTAAACACAATTTGAAGTAAAGCCAAAGAGTGAAATTTGCTGATAATAGTATGCATGCAAAGATGTTAATAATTAGCTGAGAATGCATATCATAACACACAGCATGATGTTTTCTCTGTACTCTCATACAATAAAAAAATATTCAGTTCAAAGTTAATTTTATTCAACCCCTGGGACAAAAAGCAGAGTCTTTTTTGTATACTTTTTACTCTTTTGCTTCTTTCTTTTCTTTCTTTTTCATTTGCAAAAGCAATATGGTTTGGTTAAACTGAAAGGCTCAGTCAACAGGTATTTCCTGAAAATATTTTCCATAAAGAGTTGAATGTGTGTCTCCAGAATGAAAGCTGATACTTTCTTTTTTTAATTTTCCAGCCAAAGGTTTCTATGATCTCGATTCTTTAAATGAGGCTGCCTGGATCAGCGCCCAGAACCAGCTAGTTCCATGTGATATTTGTGGGCGTACTTTTCTTCCAGACAGACTGATCGTCCACCAGAAGTCCTGTAAACCAAAACCTGCAAAATGAAGTGGATGTAACTACACATGAATGCATACGCACATATGAATGGTCACACAAACGTGTTCCCAAACCTTTCAGCCAAACAATGAGAGAAATAAAGTCCAGCAGGAGAGCCATGGGCATCAAAACTGTACTGTGTTGTCAGCTCATGTGATCAGAAAACCTCTCGAGTAAAATCAGCAGTTACTACTTCAGTGTAAGACCAAATATTGTGATTTCCTAGCCTAGTAGTAGCAAAAATGCCTCCTCATTTCTGTCATTCAGGTAGCATCAGCTTGAAACCATAATTTGAGAGAGGTGACATAAGAATACTTGAAAGTAATGTTAACTATCATCCTCCTCTTGATGTGTTTTCTTGGGTGCAGAAGAACCCAAGCGAAATATGCTTACACGTTGCTTTCTGAAGAACTCTGCTGTCTTAATTTCTGTGATCAAATGTCAATGTTCTTCAGCTGCTCCTCTGACATCCTTTCAGATTTAGCTGTTTGGGCCTTTGAAAGAAGTTGGGCTTTCTGCATGCTTTTTCCATTTTATGTGGCATGTTTGGTGTTATGTATTCATAAAAGGACAGAAAGAAATGAGCCATAGTTATTATGAGTCTTTCACTGCAGAGAACCTCAAGAAAACATCCCACAGAGATCCATCTTCCAGTCTTGCTTTTTAACAGACCTATGAGATTGGAAGGGATGGTATAATGTCAGGAGCTCCCTTGTCTGCAGGGAGATTTGGCTACCTGTCCTTTGCTTAATGAATATATTTACCTACTGTTTCAGAAACAGAAGCTTCAGACAGCTTTTAGGAAGTTAGAGTTTCAATGAGGAGTAAATAATTGAATCTCCATGCAAGCAAAGCCAGAATTGTGTTGATCAGGAAAACAATTTCCTGTATCAAAAACTTGTCTAGTTAGTGTAAGGACCTCCAGATGAAATTAACTAATTAGAGAAACCAGATAACTTCTTTGAGTTTGCTTGGTTTGGTTTTTGTTTGTTTGTTTGTTTGTTTTGTTTGTTTTGGTTTGGTTTGGGGGGTTTTGTTTGTTTGTTTTGTGGTGTCCATCTTTGCCAGAAAACTATTCATTGACTCCCACTTAGAGCTTAAATTCATGGAGGACTCCAGTTCACACCCTTTTGGAACAGTACAGCTCATGAAACCCTTAACTTCTCAAAATGAAACATTCCTTTATAAAGGGATCCAGCCTTGGGTGGAAGCAGAAACTGACTAGTTTTAGAAAGCACTCCAAAAGCACCCTTTTCTTGGAGCATTTCTTGCTTAGCAATGATAATGATCATGTGATTTATCCTCAGCTCAATAAATCGATTATGCCAAAAATTTTCTGTCAGAGGAACATATCTTTGTCATGAATTTGATAAAAGAAAACACAATTTTATGTCCAGCCAAAACAAGCACGGTGTGTCAGATGGTTGGAATAAATATCACCCTGTCCTCTGTGCCAAATGTGACCATAACAGAATGTCAGTATGGGCAACAAAGGTAGGTGTAAAAGAAAGCAGTGGGGAAAGTGTTTGAATGTGCTATTTTGAAAAATGCTGTTACATTACATAGGAGAGCCAAAACACATCATTGAATAGGTTAAACACATGAAGTAATACTCACTTTAACAAGGTACAGCAGAAAACACTTTTTGTTATTATTTTACTTATTCTGAAGTGTTTTATTAAGTAGTCCATAAGGTTATTGAAAAGGTACGGCAAAATCTAATACAAGTTGTTAACCAGCAATATAGGCTCCCAGATATCACAAGATAAACTGTACCTCATGTATGTTTTCACCTTCAGACTTAAGGTATAGAGCTGGAGATTACATATCATGTGACCAAAGTGACTTTTCCCAGAACATTCACACTTACTATTGTACTTACAAATCAGATGAAGTGGTTGTCTTCATACACACTAAAATGAAATATAGGTACCAGTGACTTTTCTTTTCCAAGCTATCAGGCTGTGTGATTTGTAGTGTAAGTGAACTAAGAAGTAATATCACTGTTCTGTTATTAGAGGAACCTCCTGGCTCCAGCCCCAGCAGGCTGTTAATTCAGATTGGGAGAGGTACCAGCATTCTTTGGTGAAAATAATTTCCAAAACAATCAATGGCATCTCAGCAGCCCTTTCATCTTCAGAATGAGAATTGTATTGTCTGAAGATAGATATCTTCACGAGTCAAAGGTTCAGTTTCTGTTCTACAGTGCAAATCTGTGTAAACCCTGCAGATCTGCCCTTGTTAGTGTCTCCAATATAAAGAGTGTTGCTGGTGGAGCTGGACCAATGCCATTCCTCCTCCTCTTGGCCGGGCGAAGGCATGTGGCCTGAGGAAAGAAGAACAGGGGCAGTGGTTTGTGATTGCTAGACTGGTTCCTAGGAGCTGTTGGCAGGCAACACACACTGCAAAGATCCTGGAGGCTGTTGGAATTCACATCAAGTGCTGGCCCACTGATGAGCGCCTTGGTAGTTGGAAGATTACAGGTATCATGCAATCCCTCTTTTGTGTTCCCTCTTCCTCTTCTTAGACCCCCCCTTCCTTTTGTCAGACATGATAAGCATTTTTGTCTGAATCTGCCTCACTGGGTCATCAAGATTCGTTACAGTCATTTCAAGAGGAGAAAAGTGTTTTATAGAAACTTAACAGCCTTTGCAGAGCCACTGCAGTTTTTGGCATTAAAAATTTAGCCCTGCCTTTTGCTGGGTTTCAGATGTCAGAGCCCTTGTGTCATTCTGAAAGTTGATCTGGGAGTCCTGATAATTTTGGATCCATTAGAAATTTCACCCAGAAGAGTTTTTCTATGTTTTGTAGTCAGCTCTACTCTTGTATATTTCCTATTTTCTGGATTATTATCCCAAAAAGCAATAAAATCTGTCTGATGAGCTGAATAGAGTGTTTATAACAATCAAAATTAACCATACTTCCAGAAATATCACTGTATGGGAACTTCTCAAGCTTTAAGACTGGGATGTGGTTTCCATATCAACCTTTGAGGGAGTCAAATGAGGATCTGGCAAATTAAGAGCTTCCTCTGCTTGTAAGTGATTGTTGCGGAGTTCTGAACTTAACGTGGGATCTGTGAAACAGTGAGCCTTAGCACTCACAGAGGCAAGTCAACATTGGGCTGTAAGGGCTGATGGTGAAACCAGAGTATGCAGGAGCTCAGTGGGAGGCAACAGCCCTCAGAAAAGATCTCAGGGGTTGTAACGTCCCCTTTCCTCCAGAACATCATGAGTACAATGATTTTCAAAACATGTAGAAACATAAAAAACACTTCATGGGAGTGCACATTGTCCCATTTCACACACTGACAAGATATCACTGTCACTTAGATCTCCAGATTACTCTGTCATGAGCTTTTCTGCTGAGCTCACCAGCCCTGGTGTTATTTTGTGCCAATGATGATGGCGAGTTCTGTGGCAAAGTTTGTTCACTGGGACAAACACTGGTAGTGCCTTCATGGTTTGCTATCAACAGTTAAAATGAGATCTTGTGAGCATTTTTCCTCATTGCTTGTCATTTCTCATTCTGGCTTTTTTTCAGAAGAGGAAAAGGAAATGAGAAATTGAGCTACTTTGCTTCCTTTGTTTCCATACTTCAGTGATTTGTCGCTTTACTTTGTCTCATCCTCTGTTGGCTAACAGTAATTTCCAGCTCAAACCCAAGTTTCCTATAGCACAACACATTCAAAGAGATGAAAAATGTTTTCCTGTACTTCAACAACAATGACATTCCACCTAGTTCGGCACAGATGTGCTGATAGCAGCTAAACTTATTCCTGGACAAAATATACAGAATGACAGAACATGGATTGACATGTTATTAAACAAATGAGCATCTACTCTCAGATAATAAATAAAATCCATGATTGATACTTTAGTTCAGCCAGTTGAGCCTACCACTTCCAGTTAAAAAATTAGACATTTATGAACAATTTAAAGCAATCCTGAACATCATACTCAAGGTCGATGAATTTAACTGCAGACTTAAATGGACATTAATGACAGAAACTGTAACTGCAGATAAGTATTGCACATAAAGTGGAGTAGTTTTAGCAAGTTAAGAATGCCATAGTCCTTTAGTTACCATTCAAGATTCAAAAGGTCCCATATCTTTAAGGACAGTAGAAAAAAAAGTGCCTATCTGGCCTTAACAAAGAATTTTCATGGATCTTTTTTCTCAAAGACTACCAGCATTTAGCAGACCATCACTTGAGGAACAAAAAAAATTGTAAATACAATGTAAGTTTATATCTGAAAGATAGTAAGAACCTAGATAGATCTGTGAATTATCTCTTTGTGGCATAGACTTGTAAAATACATAGCACTGTATAGAAATATTGTTTTCGGCACTTCCTCCTGACTACGGACAACTTGTATGCTTAGGCTTTAGTTCAGGATCTGTAAACATAACATTTGATTCTGTACTTGCTGAAGCCAGGTCCCACACTAGCATATGGGTATAGGATAGAGCCAGGAAAGCTAAGGAATTAATCGGATGTTGACATGTATATGCCTTAATCAAATTAGTTCCTGGAGTTTTTTATGATGACACACAAGCTTTCATGGCCTATATTTGCTTAACAATAGGATTTTATAGTTGAGAGTTGTTTGTTTTTATTATCCAGTTCAGGGAGCTGATCCATGCAGAAGGAATTCTGGGGAGGCTCTTGTCTGAATCAGTATTTTCTTTGGGGCTCCTGCCTGCCCAGGTGGTTAGTTTTGCTTCACTGACTGGGATAAGGTTTCCTGAATTCTGTGTTTCTGAACTTTGTCAACCAAAGTAGGTTCAAATGAGTTTGCTATATCTGGAGACATGCCACACTCAGCAGGACATTAGAATCATGCAAAAGCAGGATTCAACAGGGGCATGAGGTCCATGAGGAAACAAAGCTTACAAGCCTGGAAATCCATCCAAGGAGCTGCCTGAAGGAACTGTAAACATTCTTGCATGCTATTACTCTCTTGCTCCTCAGTCGATATCTTAGCTGACATACACAGACTATTACTGACTTAAGGGCATGCAAGGGTTAGGGATTCATCCTAGATCTGTATTTCTCTGAAAACTTCTGGTGCTTGCAGATCAAGAAAAAATTATTATAGTCTGCATAAGGTTGAGAAGAGAGCCATGATTATAGAACTGGAAAATATGCCTGATATGTGAGTCTTCAGAAGCTCAGACTGTTTGCTGCTAGGCAAACTCAGAAATAAGAACTCCAAACTCTCAAACATTGGAGCAGTTTATTGAGATTTGCAGTGGATTGTCTATGGCAGGATTTTTACAAGCTAAAATGTAAGCACCTACATATCTAGCTGTCTTTAGGGAACTGTAAGCTGTCTAAATGATGGAGCAAGCTGTTGGCTTATGCAAAGTTTTGTCACATGTTAGGAAGGAACTGAAGATGGTCTGTGGACTTGATGATAAGTGACAAGTATAATGTTAGGCAATGTAGTATTTTGAAGAGTGAAGAGTGAAGGAAGCTCCTATCCAGTAGAGTTCACAGCAAGGATATATATGTGATGGATGTCTTGAGGTTCTTATTAGAATGGGGAAAAGATTTTCGGCATCTTATCAGAGCTATAATTTCATTTCTTCCTGACTGTAACCCTCTCAACTGATGGTAGACCCTGCTATTCTAAGGGAAATCTGTGATCAGAGAAGGTGAAGTAGTAGTGTATCTCCTGAATTCCCTGGTCCGTCACTCCAGACCAGGAACGTTAGTGCTAACTTCCACGTCCGGGGTGCATGCTGAATGTCAGTGCATTGCAGGTAAGTCTAAATGCTTCACAAAACTCTGAAAAGCTCAAGGAGAAGTACTCTCATCCTTAATAGTTGGTACTTCTCTATAACAGTTCCGGCCATCCTGAGGTACAGGGAATGATCAACTCATAGATACCTGAAGCCAGAGTTTAACACAACATAGCCCTTACTCTGTTCTTCCTACTTCTTGAGAGTTTCCTTAGTCCAGTTTATAATCTCCGTCTGTCCAGATTATCCACCATTTGAGTCCTGTAGTTTTTTTTCATGCCCAAAACCTGATTACAACACCGCTCTTCACAGATAGTTGTTTTGCTGGTGACTTGGTTGGCTCAGTTATGGGGTAGATGTTAATGTTTTCTCTTCAAATTTACTTTTCATCATGTCTTTTAATTCATTTAAATAAAATTGCATAGCAAATTCTACACAGTACAATTACACTGATACAGTTAATTAGTTTAAACCAACCATATGAAATAGCTATTCCTTGGCATCCAAAAGCTGCAGCATCATACCACTAAAATCAACCAGCCCTTGCAGAATCATTCAGAGATATTTTTCATTGACAAAATCAGCATGAAGGTACACCAAAACTTCACTTCCCTCATTAGTGAATACCATGACAAAAACCTGACTTATCTGGCATTGGGAGTGGTAGTTTCCAATGCAAGCAGGATGCTTGGTATGAAAGAGTGGAGAAGGGAAAGGATGGCAGATTTTGAGAGCAAAGTTCTAGTATGTACCTGCTGCTTTTCCGCATTGTTGTTATACTGATGTTTCTGCTCAGTTCCACATGGATCACTGAGGAGGTTTGGGACTTTCTGAGAGGAAAAGATGTAACTGAAGCTGACTAATAACATGACTATGCTACAGTCTGCAGCATTGCACTCAAGTGTCCAAATAATTTCAATTTAGCAAGATCTGACCTCAAAAGCAGTTTAACAATGACAGTCCAAATAGGCTAATATATTCTGTTTGCAGGAAGATTTTGCAGCATATATGACTTCCTTGCTGTTAAAATCAAGTGCTGAACTGTGCATGCCTGAGCTCCTTTAAAAATACCCCAGGTATTTCCACTAGTTACATCTCTCAGTATGTATCACCTTAAGTCCAGGAGCAATAGCAAGCTAGAATACTTTGAAGAATGCCAAACACATATGTGAAACATTTTTTTTTCAATTATACGTTTTCCCTGAAAAACATAGCTAAACATTTGTCAATCTTCTGACCTGAGGCAGTGGGAGAAACAAAACAATTACACAAATGAAAGCTGAACACTTTTAGGGTTGGATCTTCTGTTAGTTTTAGGAAGTTGGTTGTTTGTCCCTGTTCAGTAGCACAATGCTGATGGGAGTAAAAATATTTTAGGATAAAAATAGAGGACTGACTCATTTGTGTAACTTTGGGATTGAGTTTCAAAAATATCTTTTCCTACCTTATTTTTTCTTTCATCCAAAGAATTTTCAGATTCAAATATTCCCCAAATATATTGTCTCGTTATATTTAATTTCTCTTATTTCTTAAAAGCTGTTTTTATGGAAGAAGGAATACTACTATTACAGAACATATGACACTTTAATGGCAGTTCCATGTGCAGTAGTTTCGTTAGAGCGAAAATGTGTTCGGAAAGCACTTTGTTTACTTTTGTTCGTCACTTACATCTACATTGTTTGCTGCATCATCTTGTAGACGAGCTGCATTGCAAAAAAAAATACTAAATGAAAACTGCATCAATACAATTGATTACAGTGTGAAATGGATATAATCTCACAATAGCACACACAACACTCTACGCTGGTTGTATAACCACAGAAGTGACTAAAACATTCAGCATAGAGGAGGAGTCAATTATTCTAGAAAAAAAGATTCAAGTACTTGCTGTTACCCTATCTTCGTCATATTAAATACTGCACTGTAAGAAGAATACCTCACTATTCAGTACATCAAAGATATTTTGTCTCTTCTTGTAAACAGATGCTTTCATATGTGGTAAGAGTTACAAAACACGCACCTTAAAAAGAGATTTACTTACATTTTAACAAAAAGTAATTTGAAAAAATTGTTAAGTTTTGTGAAGAGGACTGATGTTTGGGGATTAACCCAAGTATTAAATAGCAATAAATAGTCTGTTGGAGCCATTAATACTGATGTTTTGGTTGTGTTGTTTTTTTATTCTATGACTCTGTTTGTTCGCTCAACTTTAAATTTTTGATGGCTCTATCTGCAAGAGGCATTTGAAAAACAGCCCACATTTGTGAAAGACCTTGTTGATCTGCCTTCTTTGCCTGTGAATCAACAGAGCCCAGCAGGTGGCAATATAAGCACTTCTCGTAATTTGAAATTATTAAACTCTTGTCATCCAATAGCATAATTATGATCTAGTCATGTATAGCTCTAACTTGTATGGAAAATAAGCCTCAAGACTGAAGGTGATTTTATTCACTAAAATAATGCAAATTCCATGTGTGAGAGTCTGGCATTCTTTCCTTCTCTGGATCCTTCTTGTGCCTTTGGGATTTACCAAGTACTTTTACATTCATCTCAGGTTGAATAGAGTGTCTTGCATTTTCTAGGGGAAGATTACATCTAGGAACACACCTTAGATTTTTTCTTTATTTCTGTAAATTGGAAGAATGAGCTCTAATGGGAGACTTCTCCTGAAATGCTGTTCTAAGTGTTTTTTTACATATGAGTTACATGGAGTAATTATTCTCCTCTGGTTAAAGTTTGAAAAGGTTTGCTCTACCTGCAATTAATCAACTTCCTTCAAAAGCTCATTGTGACTTCAAGGTCAAGTCTCCTGATAGCTAACTGATTGCCTGTTGCTTTTGTATGTGAACGTATGCAGTTTAGAGAAGAGTGAAAATACCTGAGATCAAAGTAGAATGTTTTAGTTCTAAACAGAGTCAAACAAAATTCTCATGGAAAAAAGCATATATAGGTTACAATTGGTATATTTAAAGAAGGTGTTTCTAGATATAAACTACTTTCCTAAAGTGACTTGAATACTTGTATATTCTTGGAGAAATACATTGAGAAATGAGCCTATTGAACATTCTGGGTTTCTGGGTACTGAAGTAACTGGAGAGTCCCCCAGGGTGAAATTAAGAACCAAATGTGTTGGAGAGCCTCTGGGAACTCTGCAAGGACTGCTAAGAGATCTGACAGACTCTAATAACTATAATACTTTGCACTCCCATTGCACCTTCTATTCAGAGCTCTACAAGTACTTTAAAATCAGCCATTAGTTAAGGCTTACAGCCTTTGCCAAACGAGGCTCATTAACACCATTTTAAAGTCGGGGAGCTGATTGCTGGAGTGTAACATTACAAATCAGTCCTGTTTTCCTCTGCTCACCCTGATGTCCAATAAACGGACCCTGACTTAGCTAGGAACTTGAGTTTTGCCAGAAGCCTAATGTTCTGAACTATAGCAGGCAATCTAGACACTAAAATTCGTATTTGATGTTGCAAAATCAGTTCTAGAATAAACTAGATGCAGATAGATTGATACATCTATGTAAAATATTTGGCATTTTCTGTAATGTTCAGGAGAAACAGGTCTTTACAAATGTGGTCCCAAGGAGAAATTATGGATAATAGGACTGGTTGCTTCTGCTCATAGTGGTATGGTTGCTTGAGAAATGTGTTCAGTAACCTGCTCAATGACAAGTCTTTTATTGGTCAGCTACCCTCATGTGATATCTGCTACTTACACTCATGTCATGCATCTGGAGTGAATAGATGTCTTCACTGCAGATAAACCATGTATGAATGAGAGACTAGTTCACTCCAAGCATTCTTCCTGATTCCCAGATGTCCTTACAACTCAAGAAGGAATCTTTCAGTAATTTCCCAACCCACCATTTTCCAAGGAAGCCAGGATCTATCCTTATGCTATACAAACACAATTCAGAGGATGTTATAAATACCTACGTCTGACATGATGCGTAACAATTTTCTTAACATTTGGCCCTTACCTTTCTGGTACACTATTTGATCTTTTGCCTCTAAATATGGGCACTTAAAAACAAACAAACAAACAAACAAACAAACAAACAAACAAACAAACAAACAAACAAACAAACTTTTAAAAAACAAACAAATAAACAACAAAACAATACTGTCCAGACTCAGTCCCAGTTCTAGTCACACGTGGGGTCCAGAGGAAATCGTCTGCCTTATGGCCACGCTATGCCAGGAGAGGGCTTATGGTCTTCATGTTAAGAGGTCTTCTCAGAGGTAGCCTCAGAAACCTGAGCAGGTTATTTCTGCTGGTGATGACAAGAGCTGAGTCTGTATTAGCAAGAGAGATGAAGACCAACTTTTTTCTAAGTCAAATTGTCTAACAGCTCTTCATAGGAAGACAACACAGTCTGACAAGCCAAAGTCTCTTGCCAGCACTTTGTCATGATGCTACTTATGGTCTACGAGTCCGTGGTCTTGGGGCCTGGCCCTCAGACACAGCCCTGCGAGGAAAAGCCCAGGATGCTGGCTTACCATCACCATTTGGGTTTGATGAAAACAACTCAAAGGCAAGGCCACCCAGTAAGAGTTGGGCACAGGCACCTTCCTTTCCCTGACTATCTAATGTTACTTGGACTCCCAGCTACCAGGCAGGAGCCCCTCATTGGTGCAGATGCAGCTTGGCTAACATGTGTTTCAATGTGGTGAAAGAGGAGGTGGGAGGTGGGTGGGAGAAGAAGAGCATTTGAGGAGCGTGGGTGGAGTATGGGAATTGTCAGCAACTTCCAGAGCTTTCCCACATGACTCCTCCCTACTGTGTACCACCCACAGGCTGCATGGAAGGAGCTTGTTGCCTTTGCGGCAACATCTCACGCCCATAACTGCCACTGCTGCATCACTGTTTGGCTCTCCCCAGCCCCAAGTGATGTGCACAGCAACAGCAACAATTTCCATCATATGCAGGTCTGTCTCCCTAACAGCCCTTACAAGGTGTCCACAGCCTGCCGCAGACCTGGCATTGATCCCACATACAGGAGACTGCACAGTGAGCAGTTGCAAAGGGTTGGATGAACATTTTCAAGAGAGATTTTATTTCTCAAGTTTTGAAATATAATGCAGCATTACAAAGTCCATCAGCTACTTCACCCAAGACAGGGAAATCAAATTCGTACTCATTAGAGAAGTGTCGTAAGGCTCAAATTTCTCAGTGCCCAACATACATTTACTTAAAAATATGGAAAAAAAAGGGCATACTAGCAATGCAGGCAAGGAGGTGGCCCTTTTGGATTCTAGCATATGTTGATTTTATCTTCTCACAACATCCTCTGAGCCCTTTCTGTTTCATGTCTTCTTTTCTCTCTCTCATTTTCAATTATCATCTGTCTATCTGACCATGTCTATGTTACTTACTTTTAAGTTTCAGCAGACATGCTTTAAACATTGTCAAAGCTTGATGGGGAGAGTTTCATTGTGTGTGCTCTACCACAGACTCAGAATTTTTGTGGATCAGAAACTTGGTGGAATATCATATTTGCAAAAGGAAAAAGAAAAAACAAAGTGAAAAACAGACTGAAGCCTGAACCTTGGTCTCGTTTACATCAGAGAATACAGTGAAATAATTTTTAATTTCTATGTATGTAACTGAAATCAGACTTTGGCTGTAGCCACATATACTGTCAAAGGCAGAAGACCACAGTGACCTTCGGGATAATGGTCAATTATAACCATTGGGCTGCCTTTCCTGTGCAGGTGGTGCAGTATCATATCGTATGTTTATTTTCCCCAAGTATCTGACTTGCTATATCTGCAAACTTCCCAGCCTCTATGAGCTGTTCTGTAATAAGGAAGAAATTAATGGTCAAAATCAGCAATGAGCCACAGAATTTAAGTTCAGACTGGACCGTTGTAAAAGCTGGGCTGGGAAGGAAGGTTTAGTTATCAGGTTTCAGCTCATCTAATTAATATGGAGCAGAAATAGATTGGGGAAAGATGTTTGGCACTTGTAAATGCCTGCAGGTGCTCATCACCGATTTAGGTACGGCCCAGTGTGAGTGTTTGCAAGTTTACAAAGAAATTGGACTATTCCCCATACAAGCATGCAGGATTACAGAGAACATCAGGAATACCATTTACAGTATCCTCCTGACCCTGAATTCACCTCTTCTTTTTTCAGTACATAAACTACTGTAAATATCAGATGTGACATACTGCAGTTTGATGCAAGCCAGTACAAAATTGCATATGGTTCATTTAAAGAAATACACCCTCTTTTAGCAACTGGATAGAATCAAAGATGACCACAGTGCCACAGCTTCCTGTATGTACCTGATATTTGCTTCTACAAGTTCTCAGTTACTACTAGAAACACAGTACATCTTGTGCAGTATTGTCAAAGAAAATAAAATGTCTCCATTGTAGTAAAGCATAAGGAGTGTTCATTTTTATCCTGACAATTCAATTCACCTCTTAATACCTGCAGCAAACCCTAAGCTGAACATTATTATAAAGGGTGGAGAAAAATACATTTAAAGTTTAAAGGGTTGTGAGAGATACATTTAAAGTTAAAAGGCAGCCTTCCCGAACTCCGCCTCATTTCCTTACTGAATATAGGAATGGAGGATGTGGTCCCTGTGGTGTGTTAGAAGACAGGGCCAGTACAGGACCCCACAGACGCTGCTTGCAAGATGCAACAAAATGCAAACTTCAAAAAAAGCTGAGCATATACAGTGAGAACCTCTGAAACTGCCTTTGGAGAAGAACATACTGGACACCGAAGTAATATTTAGGTAGAAGAAGTAACTGTTAGATACTGGATTAGTAGTAAATCACAGTAGTCCTATATTCTCTTTCTCTCCAGTGTCTGGGATGACAGGAAGATCAGCTGCAGCTGTCAGAGACAGGCGTGCAATAACCAACTCACTTCTGAGAGCTGTCACAAGTTTTCAATGGGGAGAATGGCCGGCCTGTCTCCACAACAGTCTCCTCTAGTGACATGACAATTTTCTTACTCATCAGACGTCTTGGTGAGGACTAATATCCTCTTCCATGTGCTGCATCAAACTTGCCCTGATGCTAAAGTCAGTATGTTATTTCAGCCAGGTTATTTTCTCACCACATGCACCAGCTAGGCTATCTCTCCAGGTCAGATGCTCTCCATGCGCTCTTGTGATGACCTAGGTCTGGAACAGAGCCTTCAGGTCAGGTTTCTGACTTGGAGGCAAAAGAAAATTTGAAAGTGACTCCAAAAAAGAACTAATAAACATTTTAAAATAAAACACACCCTCCTTCTCCACAAGAATCTTGACTATATGTGACCTAACCAGTAAAAAATACATTTGAGACCAAAACCTGTTCTCTAATATGGAGAAGAATACTTCTGTCTGCATCATAAGAGCTCCTGAAGGAAGAACATTTCCACAAACATAAAGGGCAATGCTGAGGTTTTACAAGTGCTAACCAGTTAAATACTTTTCATAGGATCAACTGAGAAGGAGATCAGAAATTACAAACACTGAGTTATCGGAGAGTTTTGACACTTGCCTTTTATCTTCGTCTATATCAGAAGCTCTGAATTCCAATCTCTCTATCTGTCTTTTGAATAGACAAAAGTATTATTTTCTGTTCTCCACCTCATGATTAAGAAATATTTTCTCTTTAGAGCCATGGAATATTTTTGCTAAAATGCACATTTTAATAATCATCATGACTAAAAGCCAGTAAATATATCAAGAGAAAATCACTCAGCTCTGAGACTTAATAGATACACCCCTGTAAACAACCTAATCCACTCTGTGCCTCTCTGTGCTTATGTAGCTGTGCACATTAGGCAAAGAAGGGGAGGAACCAAACATTACTTCAGAAATGAACTAATGAAATGAAATACATATCAGCAGGCTTTTGTTTCAGCATCTCCAACGTTGTTTATCGTCTAGTTAATTTACTGCATTTTCACAAAGTATGAAATGTGCTCACAGTTATGGGTGCAACACAAATGTGTCATTCTTTTAAAATTGATATATAGTACCAGGAAATGCCACAAGAATGGATTTAATCAAAACCAAGGACTGGCCGAGCCTGGCAAGTTATAAGGTATCAGTAGCCAAAAGATTATCATTCCCTAGTGGATTAGTTTTTACAATACAAACTCATTTTTATTTTTGTTCCGTTGGAACATGAGCTATATGCCACTCTGGGAAAGGATAGTGTAGTTTGAAAATAAGGAAAAAACCTCCATGTCAAGCAAAAGACTGTTTGCAGAGGCTGAGTTTTGGTTGTCTGGAGCACTCCAGGAGGGCTCTGATCTCAGCTCCATCATTAATGTGCCATGTAACTTTACAGAAATGTAGTGTTTCAGTTTCCAAGTGAAATACTGCTACTTAGCCTTCCCAGTGATGTTATTTCAGTGTCTCAGGCATGTACGCTATTGAGCGGATTGCAGAAGTTCAGTTTACAGCATTGCTGTTCAGTCACAAAGCATAACAAACTACAGTCCAGTCACTTTCTAGTGCCACTGAAATGACCTTTTCCACTCTTTAGGACCTTGAATTTTATCTTTGCATCTGTTGTGCCCTTGTGTAAATCAGTCTTTGTAGCAAAAAATAACCAAACCCTAAAGCTAAAATCCTGACTCTACAAGCCAATAAAAAAATTGTCATTGATTTTGTTGGAGTCAAAAGATTCCAGGGTATTTACTTGATGTACTTCTTTAATCGAGTTGCACTGTATTAGTACATTATTTTGTGGACATTAAAATAATATTCTGTGTTTCTAGCAGGGAAGTGGTAGTCATTTTCTTCTGTGGCATGGAGTTGCAAAACAGTCTTGGCTGATTACACAAAAAAAGTTATGATGTGTTAGCACTAAATTCTCAAGTGAAGCAACTCTTTAGACCTGCAAAACAATACTGATAATCTGGGTATTTTTGAAGGCTCAAATTCTCCGTTTTGTGTAGATGCAGATTTTTTGCCATATCATTTTAAACAGTTTTTTTAGAAATTGCTGTAATAGTCTTACCTCTAAAAGACAATTTATTTAGCTTGATGGATAGCTTTATGAAAAATCTTTTGCCTAAGTGAATACTTTGTTCCTTTAAGCCACAAATTCAAATCCTAACAGTATCAATTCACATCTTCTTTCCATATCAAATCAGACCTTCATGCTTTTTGCTTTGTTAGAAAATGTTGAGTTATGTTAACTACTCTCTGGCATTTTAAGCAAGAGAATTTTCAGTACCTTTGATCAATCTTACTTTCTTCTCTTTATTGTCTAACATATTTAGTGTGAGTAGGTTTTCTCTCTTTCATGGCAGAGGAATTAACACAACTGGTGATGCTGTTCAGCTCTAATCCCTGAAGTGCTTTCTAATAAAACACAAACAAAAGAATCACCACTATGTGAAGTACAGGTCTGTATTAAAATGGTTTTGTGGCACAGTAAGAAGCTTAAAAAAAGAGAACATTTTAGAAAGGCAAAACAAGAAAAGGGGTGGTGAACAATTATATCGGCATTCTTCCACCGCACCAGTGCCCTGTATGACTCACGCCAGGCTGTAAAATACAGTTCTGATTTCATCCTTTTTTATTAGGCTTTTTTATATTCCTAATTTACCAGTGTGTGTAGGAATTTTATTCATTAAAGACTTGGAAAAGAAATAGACTTGTTCTCCTTTTATGCTTATAGAGTGTTCATGCTCTATTGGAATGTTTATCCAGGATACTTGTTTCCAAAAGATAATGACACTTGGTCCTTCCTTCAGTGAAGTGGACAAACCAAACAACATCATTTTTCAAGGAAGCAGTATCAACAAAAATAAAAATATTCTGTGCAAAGTATTTGATTTCACTGCTCAGTCATTCTGACTAAATAATCCTTTCTTCTGATTTGAATTTATGCTCACTAAGACCTCAGTTCTGCAGTGCTCTGTGTTCAGACACAAACCCACAAGCAAACATTAGCACAGCAGAAGTGTTATTTCTCTGTATGTCCTTTTTCTCTGTATGCAGTACTGTGCATCTACATTAGTCTGTCATATTTGAAATGCTAATTTTCTGTGAACAAAATCAGGCCTACTGTATAAGAGGGGACAGTAAAATGTATCATGCAGCTCCTTTGTGTCAAAGTATTGACACAAAATAGGTCTAAAGCTGCTGTATCTTATGACAGAAGCCCAACATGTAGTAGCTCAGAATAATAGTCAAGGCTTGATATCATCACAGCCTGTATGGACGTAAAACAGATGAATCAAAAAAAGACATACATATTTTGAGTTTTCTTGCAAAAAAAAACCCACTTCATACCTGATGTTTAATAATTCAGGGTGTGTCTTGTGGTTAAAATAACAAACTGAAACCCACACTTGTCAGAAACAATGGATTTCCATTTTGCAGTACTTTTAAGAAATAATAAAACAGGAAAAGACATGACAGGCTGGACTGGCTGATGGCATCCTTTCTTCACCTCAGTTATCAGATAATCCACTAAGTCATGGCAGCTCCAGATTCAGTCGCATCCTTTGCCATGAGGATGGAAACAAACAGTTTCCTTCAATATAACCCAGCCACCAAGCAATAAAATACCTGGGAAGGCTGGAAAAGGGTTTGTTAACAGTGTTATTTTGAAGTCTTCCACTTCATATAAACCACAAAATAGCTGTTGGAAGACAAAAGTTCTTCCCTCCAAGAGAATGCCAAATACATGCATTAATGCAAACAGCATCTGTGTCTGCCTTTGTGAAGGAGGTGAACGGTCTCTTTTAGAAGGAGACAAATTTTCTCTTTTGGCTAGTCACTTCTGAGCTGGATCCAAATTCAAATCTGTTTGCTGCCTGAATAATGTAAAGCTGAACTCATCAATCGTTTCAAGATAAACTATATAATATTTGAGGGAAAATGATTTCACTATTCTCTCAGTGCCACACACTTTAAATTGTGACAATGCAACCACTGACCAAATCTCCAGAATTTCATCTAGTAGCCCATAACATCAGCAGCCAGGGCATTTGTGCTTACAGGATGCTGGAAAGGCACAATGAACCTTGGAAACAGGAAATGTACTGTGGCAGGTACAGCCTCCCCCACAGACAAAATACATGGGCTATGCTGAGCAGTTTGAGACCTTGGCCATTCAGTTGCCCCTCATGGTGCTTAACTGGCACCTCAGGAGATGGACCCCTTAGCAAACAGCTTTGGAGTTTGGGCCGGTCCATGTTTTGCCCAGGCTTGTCCCTCAGCCAGTG